>PVKV010041204.1:0-11629 GCA_004027835.1 Alouatta palliata | reverse complement strand
AGCATTCCTATACACCAATAACAGACTTAAAGAGAGCCAAATCAAGAACCAACTGCCATTCACAATTGCTACAAAGAGAATCAAATACCTAGGAATACAACTAACAAGGAACGTAAAGGACCTCTTCAAGGAGAACTACAAACCGCTGCTCAATGAAATAAGAGAGGACACAAACAGATGGAGAAACATTCCATGTTCAGGGCTAGGAAGAATCAATATCGTGAAAATGGCCATACTGCCCAAAGTAATTTACAGATTCAACGCTATCCCTATCAAGCTACCAATGACCTTCTTCGCAGAACTGGAAAAAACCACCTTAAACTTCATATGGAACCAAAAGAGAGCCCGCATAGCCAAGTCAATTCTAAGTATAAAATATTTATTTTTAAGATATTTTTGTCTCAAATTAATCATTGAAAGAATGAATTGCCCACCAGGGCAATGCCCTAGTTAAAAAAAAAAATAAAAGACAGAATAAAAGGAAAAAATAAAGGCAGGCCAATATCAGGCTTTTCTTTTCCTTCTGCTTCCTTTTCCTCTCATGAGAGTGAGTGGTCAGCAACGTTCTCTGTTTCAATTTTGCTGCCAGGAGCACAGTCCTGCTGTACTAGCCTCAGCCTGCCTTTTTCCTTTTCCTGTTTTGGTTTTTTATTTCATTTTATTTGCTTGGATTTTTGTTTGTTTTAAACTGAGGCATTGCCCTAGCTGGAGATTCATTCTTTTATTGAGCAACTCATAAATGAGTTGCTATACCTATAATTGAGGAATATCTATAATTGAGGAACTCTCATTGAGGGTGTACTCAGTCTCTGAGGATGACAGATACACCACTAAATAATTAAACTTGAGCAACACAAGGGTATTGTGAAAAATGTTCTGAGAGCTAGTAGATAGAGCTGCCTGAAAGACTCCCAGGAGATAGATCAGGGAGCATTCAGCATGGGCAAAAATAGGAAAAAGAGCACATTTCTGATAAAAGACGATTTTCACTCTTGGCAGTTATAATAGGTGTGCTGTTTTGGATAATACACTTGGTAAAGAGTGCTCAAAGTAGGAGAAGCTAGAGAGAAGTAGGGAGAATAAGAGTGGAGAAGAGTCTGGGGAGAATGGGAACTGTTTTTTTTTTTCCCCCTGTTATATTCTTTCTTAGGTAATTTCAATTCCTTCTTGTACCTTCCATGGTCATCTCTATATGAGTGATTTTCAAATCAGCATTTCAATGCCAGACACTTTCCTTGAGTCCTTCTCCATTCCAATTTTTCTTATTTTCTATTTTTATTCTAATTTGATCAGGAATTAGCTATATAACTTGGGCAATTTCCCTACAAACTTTACACATTTCCTCATCTGCAAAATGATAGTTACCACTTGGTATGTTTTTATAAAAATTAAATGAATACTTATTAATATAGGTACTGAAAGTGTTTAATACATAGTAATTGGTCAGAAAATGATAATGATTATTATTATTATTTATTTATTGGGGATCATCGCATGATATTTCTCCTACCACCAATTGGGTATTAAGCTCCTTAAATACGTGAATTATCTGTATATGATCCATGAATTTTAACATGAAAATTATGCCCAAATAGATATTTGATAGATTATTGATAAGATTTATTTATGTTAACCTGTCTCTAGTATATATTGATTTTCAGTTCTGATATGTGTCATATTTTTCAAGTTGATTTTCATCACTTCATCCATGTTTGTAGTTTACCAAATTAGGAAATAAATGATATAAATAGTAATCTCTGTGCATATTTTCATATTCCCTGGCTCCCCATTAATGATGAGCTCCAGAGGGCAGGTATTTTAGAGGTAATCATTATACTCCCACTGTCTAAGGCAAGGCAGAGCTCACAGTAGCCATGTAATAAATGTATTCAATGAAGTTCATTCAGTGATACTGACATCATAAAAGCAATGAGAAGTTTTTCCCCTCAGAAAATGTAAGGTAAATGATTTGGAGATATTAGAATTTTCTTGTATTACATTATTTTATATATTAAATACCATTGAATAAAAGAAATTTTGCATTGTATTAATTTTACTTTCACTTAAAAGATGCTTTGATAAATGTTCTCAATACTAAAGTAACAAATCAACGTCAGAGAAAGAATTATTTTTTGTTGCTGCACCACCTGCAGCTAGAAATGTTTTCTGTAGCCCCAGGCATGATGCTATATAGTTAAATCTGTGAACTTGAGCATTGCTTGTTTATACCTCTGACATATGAGAGATGATATACTTCAAATTATTTTTAGACAACTCTTCTTCCTATAAAAGTGGTTTTGATCTCTGGGTGCACATCAGAATCACATGGGAAGCTTTCAAATTAAATAAGACCGATTAAAATGTGTCGACATTAGCATGTTTTAAAAGCTCTGCAATTGGTCCTAGTTGCAGCCAGATCTGAGAACCACTGCAGTACACACCAGTAGCCTCCCTGGCTAATCTCCAGTACAATACACCTGAGCATGTACTACCCTGTGCAATTTACACAATAGTCCTGGAAACTCCCTTAAATTATTAAACAGGTTCTACAATAAAGGAACTTATTCAAAACCAGTTCCATCTGAAGAAATACTGCCTCCATACTGTTTTACACTTACGAATGCCACTCAACACTTCTGTGGGTGTCCAACCTGTTAACCTACCCTGCAGATTTCAAACTGCCAGCCCTCATGATCCTTCGAATCAGTTCCTTAAAATCAATCTCTGTGTGCATGCATGCACACCCTGTTGGTTCTGAAGAATACTAACACTCCAGCTTTACATTTGTTTCCAAGATGAGTTTAAAAGTCAGTGTGCCATCTAGTGGTCAGACCCACAACAGGGTTTGCATTTACCCAACACTAGAGGAACAGACCTTTCAAACTATCCCTCTTCTTAAAAACAGTTTGATTTGATTTCCTTTTCCTTTTTTCTTTTTTCAGTTTAAGCATCAGCACATTACCCTTTTTACCAACTTGTGAACTGTGAAAATCTCAAGAATAGGCACAAGAAGGGTTACAATGAAATAAAATGCTTAAGTACAAAATGACTACCTTGGAACTAAAGGAGATTTTTATCATTGTAACTTCTCCCAATATACTCTTGCTTACATCCATATATATTTTTCTTTTACTTCCATTTACTGTTTTAGGTCACTTTTACAGCGTTCAAACCAAGAATACACCTTTATTCAGCTTCCTCTGGAATGCAGGTGATGCTTTTCACTTTCAAACTCTCATGCAAAGCAATATGAGTGCTAAGCCCCCCCCGGGTGGACCCAAGCGTCTTCCTTGCCTTCTGTTGCTCAGGTGCTCTGGGACATCTACCTTCTTTTTCTTTTTTTTAATTGTTTCCCATATTGTTCTCACTCAGTCTGGCATTTACATTTTTATTAAAATACAGAATGACAATAGAAATGTAAACAACTCCTTGGAGGAAAAATATGCTTAATCAAAACAGTATTATCCAATCTCAATTCATCTTCATGATGTTTCTCAGCATTGTTGTTCTGGTGTGTATTTATAAATACATACCTGTTTTGTAATTAATTATAAAGCTACAAAGAGAGTCTCCTAATTAAAGCTATTGACTGAAGGCTCACTCCTTGTACCTTTCTTAAAGACTTTAAAGAAAGTGCTCCCTCCATTAGAAATGAGTTGATAAAAGAAAGGGTAGTATGAGGATCTCAACATCTATGTCATAGATTTTTGAATGAGATGAAAACATATTTGTGTGTGTGTGTGTGCACACACACAGGAAAATAATGGCTCTCACACTTTTCTACGTATTTCTTCTGGGAAATTTTGAGTTATCTCTTAGTACATTTAGTGATACGTATACTACAGAGCAACAATGATGTTTAAACAAAACAACATTGGTTGATCTGCCTCCCAATAGGGAGAATATTCGTCTCAGTACTCACTCCCTCCTTCCCTCCCTTCCTCCCTCACTTGCTCTCTCCCTCCCTCCCTCCCTCTCTCTTTCTTTCGACAGAGTCTCATTCTGTCACCCTATCTCATTTAGTAATTAATTAAATAATGTAAATTATTACATTTGTTGAAGCCCAAGAAAAAGAACCAATGTATTATTATGCTGATCACACAAGGCTGCTGATGCAATTGGGCTTGACGCAGTTGAAAAAAGCAAGGTGGGAGTTAAGACTAAACAGGTACAGTACATTTAGTAGCATGGCTTTCTCAGTTTAACCTTCAGTGTCACATACATTGTGTAGTGGCGCAATCACAGCTCACTGCAGCCTCTACCTGCTGGGCTCAAGTGATCCTCCCACCTCAGCCTCTCCAGTATGTGGGATTATAGGTGCATACCACTACACCTGGCTAATTTGTCTTCTTTATTTTTTATTTTATAAAGACAGGGTCTCACTCTGTTGCCCAGGTTGGTCTTGAACTGCTGGGGTCAAGCGAGCCTTCTACCTCAGCCTCCAAAATGCTAGGATTACAAGTGTGAGCCACTGTACCCAGCCTTCCAATTATTGTTATGCCTCGTAGGCTAGAATACATGTCATCATGGAATAAAATATCTACATGTTGATATACATTATGGTGGATTTCTTATAACTCTAGTCATTCTAGCATATGGAGTTAAAATATGAGAAACTTGCTTTATTCGTATTGTTAAATTGCAATGATCCCATTCAGTCTGAAATTATTCCGTCTTCAGATCATTGCTAGTTTTCAGCTTTTTGTTTGTTTGTTTGTTTTGCTCTTGGATCCTGACCCTTCCTATATTTGATTTTCAATTGCATTTACCCACTTGTTTGCTTGTCTTTGTTCACATACAGAGAGATGAATGTGGCAGATGTGTAGTGTGCACTTTGCTTCAGATCAACACATAATACATAAAACATTTATACACGGTCAGAATAAAGGCAGAGCCACTCCAAACTTCTCTTTATTAAAAACAGGCTTCTATTGGGGGAAAATGATACACACTTTATATTACTTGTGATTCTCAGAACATTTTGGATTTAGTATAACATATATCTTTTGTATTTATTACAGTTGAAAAACTCAGCAACCTTCAAGGCTCAATAAATTTGTTGAAACCTAAGGAAAAGGACAAATATATCATTATACTGATCACATAGGACTGCTGATGTAATTAAGTTTGACCCAATTGAAGACGTAGTGCTGGAGTTAAGACTAAATACAATACCTTTAGTAGCATGGCTTTCTCAAAGAGTTTAACTTTTGGTGTTACATACATTTCCTTTGGATTCTTACTGTTTAGCAACCCAATTTTACTAAGGGATATAATTATGAATGCTTTAAAGCAACAATGGAAACATTGATACTCCTTGCCGTACTTGGAAGAAGTTCTAAAGTTTCCTGGCGAGAAAAATATCTTATACTCCAATTCTATTTAAATTATCACTTTCTAAAGTGACAAAATGGAATTTGAAAGCTTTCCTTGTCCATTGTATGTGTGTAATGTATCATGGAAAAAATCCAGAAGGACCGGTGGTTTATTTGACCAAAAGGATATTAACTTCCTTGAATTAAGAACAGAATATAATTTGTAACCCAGGTTTGGTCATATAAATGAATACATCATAAAAACATGAACATATATGTCTCAGATTATTGTGTAAATTCACTATATTTGGAAATGTATATGAAACTCTCATAAAAATGCATTATACTTAACAATTAGTAAGTGATTATATCTGTGGGAGTCAATCTATGTAAACTAATATCTATTTACCCTTGTCTCATAGACCAAAATAAACACACAAAACCGTGATTCTTTCACAGCAATAATGAAAGTAGTCTTGACCATTAATGAGCGTGACTGAATTCTCTAAAGTTGGCAGTGGAATAGTAATAATGTTTCTATGATAAGATAGTGAATGTCTCATTAAAGACAGACAGTAACTTCAACTGAGATGAAATGATAATCACAATGTAATTTTGATTATAGTTTTGACATGTCTTGTGTGTTTTCTGTTATTTGTGTAAGTGAGAAATAAAACATACTGAAAAATAAGTCCCAGAAGCCATTGAAAATTAGTATTTCTATTCCGTTAAAAATTTAACAACCTCGGTTATTATTTCCTCCAATGGTGTCCAATAAAGTAAAGAAAGCTTCAGTTTCAATAAGAAACTGAAAACTTGATCTTATATTTGGGGTATTTTTTGAATCAAAGATACCTGTCCAACAGTGTTAACTATGTATGATTTTATTGTAAAATGAGCCCCAGAAGACAGCTAGAAATAAGATTAACATTCTGTGTCTACTAAGCTCATATGCATTAAGTCAAAATACAGTACTCCCTGTAAAATATTTTTCCCCACAACATCATGGAATTTAAATGTAAGCAAATCCCTAAATCTTATAATTTAAAGAATTATAGGAGGTTAGAGGGATATTTAAATACATGCTGACGTGAAAGCCATCCTGGCTAAAATCATGTAATACAGACTGTATTTACCTTCCTGCCTGAAATAGGTTACTGCCTAAAGAGTCTGTAGACAGTGGTGCAGGGAGGAGTACCCCAGGCAGAACTGAGCTGACTCTCTGAGCTGACAGCCTGGAGAGACCATGATGCACAGATGTCCTAGGAAAGAGTACTATAGAAGAGAGCAATACAGTGATCTAATCATGTGCACATGATTAGATCACTAGAAATCTAGTAAGCTCATGCTTTCTTAGTAGCTTAAAACCCTAAAAGACAGATTGCTACTTTATAAATACTAATCCAAGAGACTAGTTATTTAGCTGATGTATTAATATAGTGACACATACATGATATTTGGTAAATAGACTCCAAATATAATTTTTACTTTAAAAACGATTTATGGAAAATACAAGAGAGGATTATTGGTTTAACCTGCCATGTGCAGTCTAGCCTAAAAACGTCTGGCTTCTTTCTGTAAGAATCAAAATGAAACCCATCAGGATATAAAAGGAAGCCATCAGGCCCTCAGGAGTTTCTTGCCACCAGGTTATCCACCCTATCCTAGCTTTAGTTTTGGAAACATATTGGAACATGCTAATTAATTGTTCTTTCTCTCCTTACAACATAAGAAGGGTCTGGCCCTTCTTGGATACCCACAAAAGATTGCAAAGAACACTGAGTAGATTTTAATTCTAAAACTCCATGCCTTTTCTCTAAAAACTGTCACCTAGTAAAAAGAGACACATATTTGCATCAACAAAAACTGTTTTACACATATCACAGGTGGACATACTAAGTGTGAGTACGTGATCTAGTACACAAAAAAATTATATAACATTATGTGACATCAGTGTTTATGTTTTAATTGTGTATTAATGCAAAATGAGTATAAGTTACTTCATCAAAGATTATTGAATTTTAATTGATTATTCTGTGTGGCAAAAAGCATGTGCTAGCTTTTAATTCCTAATTTATTTAAAAATTTTGAATTGTCCTAAGTAAATGACTCAGTTTTCTGTAATTATTTTGATAATGTTTAGGTTTTTTAGGATGTTCAGGTATAAATACTTTCTAACCTTTCCTTTTGAAACAGACATTTGTGATATGCCTTTCTAGGACTTTATACTTTCTAATTGTATCCTTAGCTCATTCTGGATTTTAGTCTTCAACAGGCTTTTAAAAATAAAGTCTGGAAACCATCATTCTCAGCAAACTGACACAAGAACAGAAAATCAAACACCACATGTTCTCACTCATAGGTGGGTGTTGAACAATGAGAACACATGGACACAGGGAGGGGAGCATCACACACTGGGGTCTGTCAGGGGGAAATAGGGGAGGGACAGGGGTGGGTGGGGAGTTGGGGAGAGATAGTATGGGGAGAAATGCCAGATATAGGTCATGGGGAGGAAGGCAGCACATCACACTGCCATGTGTGTACCTATGCAACGATCTTGCATGTTCTTCACATGTACCCCAAAACTTAAAATTCAATTAAAAAATAAAAATAAAAAAAATAAACTCTCCCCCCTTCTTTGTATGTCTTCACTAGTGGTACAGTTAAGCTCAGTGGCATGATCAATTCGTGATTTCATTCAGGAGAATTAGCATTCTTTCTGGTAATTGCTCAGCAAGAATGATGAAGCCTCTAATACTAATTACTGATTTACTGCTCAGGCTTTTACAAGATGAAGAGTTCACAGAACCAGACTCAACAGCATTGTCATCTGTGGTTTCAAAGAATGCTTTAGAGCAATTTTTTTTTCAGAATCAGACAAGACTTCCATTTTAGACTCTCATTGGCATACCTAAATGTGTGAAACTTACATAATTCAGGCCTATTCAATAAAAGTTTTACATAATTTTATTTTCACCCAAAATGTGTTTTGAAAATATTCCATAAAATTAGTGTTATAGATTGAAAATATTCAAGAAGATTTTCTTCCCACCAATTTAAACAGAAGCGCCCAAAGGTAAATGGACTGGTTTAGGATCTCATTAAATGACACTTTATGCCACAAACACAGGATAAACAAGAGTTGGTGAATTCAACAGAGTTATTTATGAAACTTTTAAAACAGGACGCATGAAGGAAATAAATGATCATAATGTCTGTATATTTTCTTCACCATTAAAATATAAAATTTATAGTTTTAGGAATTCAAACCCTATGTACAGACAAAAAGCAGAGTTTTTTTCTTGCCTCTCCAGTCCCTTTCTCCATAGGTAACCACTATTAACTTTTTCCTGTTTTATTTCAAAAATATATGTTTTATTTCAAAAAAAGTATGAACCTATAGGCACACATGTGTCATTTTTTTATTTAACAAAAAGCATCATTTCCGTAGATGCTATTATATATTTTGGTTTTCTTATGTTATAAGAAAAACTTTAGATAAATTAAGCAGAGTTGAAACTATATAGAGAAATTATCTGATTGACTACAACTGGTGTATGCCCTGTTTTTCATGACTGCCTTAACAGCCATGATGAGTTGACTATCTACGATTGGTTGAAACTGTTATAATCCTAAATCAATATTTAGTTTGATTATCTATGTACTAAGTTAGGTTGCAGTTCATTATATCAGAACTCAATGTTAAGGAGACAGCCTCAGGTTACTGGCTTTCTGCTTACTTAACACTCAAGTCACAAATATCCCAGACTTTTTAAAACAAGTCCTCTACTGATGGTAAACTACACCTTATTATTTCTTGCAGAACACCTTGTCTATAAATATAACAATAGATTAATTTGAAATTGGGGAGGTCATTAATAAATACTTATATTTTTTATATAGGCAGATTGTCCTCAAAAAGAGCTGTACTATTTTGTATGCTCAGTGAATTAGAGTGTGTTATTCTTATGTTGAATAGAAGCAAAAGTATTTATTCACTTTTTTTTTTACAATTAATGATTTATATGGCAATGAGGAAACAATACATTATTGAAATGTCTAAAGTTTTATGATAGCTCTGATAATGATTTTAAAATACGGTAACTATGCTCTGGTTTTCATAAATGGTCATTGTTGAGATTGTATGGGAACTTCCAGCTGTTTCCTAGTGTCAAAGACCTGAATACTAGAATTTGTTTGATATAACAGGACCTGAATAGTAATCTTGAAATAAACTTAAGGATAAATATGGTGTGAATACACAGAAGAGTATTTTATCCTCCATAGATATTTTACATTGTAGTTAATGAACTATAAATAATAATTTACAATCCATGATGACTGCATACTTCCACAAGACACAGTTATATTTGGATGTAGTCTATTTACTAGGTTGGAGTTGTTAGGCTTGTTTTACAAATGAATATTAAAAGCTATCAGTTTGTGCCTAGGTAAAGGCAGAAAATGGCCTTCTGGATTTCAACCTCGATTTTCTCAAACACTATTTGTACTTTTACTATAATATACCATGCAAGACACAACATTGACTGAGGGTACAGGGCACTATCTAAGTACTACCTGTAAGCACTTATATAAAGCATCAGATGAAGCTATGTATGCATATATGCAGTTAACGCATGTGTATATATATATGCATGTATGTGTGTGTGTATCCATTAATTTCATAAAACTCAGGAAAAGCAAAACTTTTACAGATCTGACAAGTGTTTCAGTATCATTTATATTTTATTTGCCAATATAATATAATAGATTAGCTACTAATAACTCAAAAAGGAAATTACCAATTACATAAGATATTACAATTCAATTTCTATTATGGTTTTGTTTTTCTCAGTTTCAATATTGTAATCCCATTTAAATTGGGGGGAAGTTGTATATTATTGCACTTACTTTGTATTTAAGGACTGATGCAGCAGTTTAAACAGTTAAAAAGAAAATACAACTTTGCTAAGCCATTCTTAATTGATAAGCTAAATTGCTTTGCATGAACTCCGAAAAGTTCTTTTAAACGGCACATATTATCATGAATGAAGCTTTTAGTTTTAGATTATCAGAATAATAATGTGCAGATTTGTTTTGAATATTGAATGAGACACATTCTCATAAATATAAATATCTACAATATCTTTCTATGTATGGTCTGGTTAACAGAATAATTTCTTTAAAATTATTTGAATTATTTTATAGAATAAGACAAAGTTTCTCTTCTCTGCTGTTTTATAATTAGAATACACACATAAGAGTAAGAATCATTTTTTTTTTCCTTTTAGTTGTATATGGGATTTTATTCTAATGTGAAGAGGTGAAAAGACAAATACTCATAATTTGGGACTCAAATTCTCCAGATACAGCAGAAACTAAATGAGATATCCTCAAGGGATAGTCTTTTTCCAAGATATAAAGAATGGTATTTTAAAGCAAGAAGTACCCTGGTAAATACACTGCCTGAAGTACAGAGGTAGAAAAGCATGAAGACTGACTTGGAATTGAAATTGGGGGAGTGTTTATAGTCACTCGTGGAAAGGGCCTTATAGCGTGACTCAGTATCCAGCATTATCATCTAGAGAAATTGTGGTCAAAGCGAGGGAAATGGGACTGAGAATTAAGCATAGAAACTAGTTGAACCCCCGAAACTCCCAAACTGGTGGCAAACTGTAAGTCAGTATATGGAACAAATCAGACTCAAAATTCAGAAAAAGGAAGTGGCTGAGAAAGTGAACAAGGATAGGGAAGAGGTACGCATGGTAATTTAAACAAGCCAGGAGGCTACCATAAAGGGATTGGCTTTTGAGTATGTTTCATAGCTTCCTACTCAGCCTCTTTTCTCTTATACTTCTAGTACAAAACCTAAACATGCATGTACAGGTGTTATATCCGATCCACTGCAGTAAGAACACAATATTTTATTGTCCATATTTCAAATCAGAAAATGTTAGCATGTGGGAGGGCATCTAATCCAACTCTTCTCTGGCTGATGATCTTATATTTTCTTTCTTTTTTTTTTTTTTCTTTTTTTTTCTGAGACGGAGTTTCGCTCTTGTTACCCAGGCTGGAGTGCAATGGCGCGACCTCGGCTCACCACAACCTCCGCCTCCTGGGTTCAAGCAATTCTCCTGCCTCAGCCTCCCGAGTAGCTGGGACTACAGGCACGTGCCACCATGCCCAGCTAGTTTTTGTATTTTTAGTAGAGACGGGGTTTCACCACGTTGACCAGGATGGTCTCGATCTCTTGACCTCGTGATCCACCCGCCTCGGCCTCCCAAAGTGCTGGGATTACAGGCGTGAGCCACCGC
>PVKV010041203.1:0-11629 GCA_004027835.1 Alouatta palliata | reverse complement strand
GTGGGGGTGGGGAAGGAAGTGCGGTTGGGGCCACATCAGCGTGATACAGAAGAGGACAGTGAGATACGTCCTGTCACCTACCACGCAGCTGTGTGACTGAGCCAGAGGAGGCGTAACCAGGGCCACACTAGAATCCAGAATAGGGGTGTGGCCTGAATGCTGCAAGCCCATTGGTCAATGAGAAAGATGAAACGCAATGAGGCGTGGCCACGCAGCAGTGTGTCATCAGGGACCTGTGGTGTCACAATGAAAGCTGCCCATGTACTTGCTGTCTCCACCCACTCTAGCAGGGGGGTGGGGCTGAATTTCACTCTAAAAACTTTAAAACTTTATTACCTCAATTGAGGTACAAATCCTATTAAAATGGAAAATCCATAGCATACTTGATGATGACACAGACTATATTATCCAACATTCCAATCAGATTAAATAATCACAATGATTTTTCTGGAAAAAGTTTCCCTTATTCTCCTATGTTAGTTTTTTTTTTTTTTAAACAAGAAACTTATCTAATATCTTTAGAAACACAGAGCTTTCGAGCCAGACACGGTGGCATATGCCTGTAATCCCAGCACTCTGGAAGGCTGAGGTGGGTGGATCACGTGAGGTTAGGAGTTCAAGACCGGCCTGGCCAACATGATGAAATCCTATCTCTACTAAAAATACAAAAACTAGCTGGGCATGGTGGCGGGAGCCTGTAATCCCAGCTGTTTGGTAGGCTGAGGCAGGAAAACTGCTTGAACCCAAGAAGTGGAGGATGCAGTGAGCCTAAATCGTGCCACTGCACTTCAGCTTGGGCAACAGAATGAAACTCTTGTCTCAAAATAAATAAATAAATAAATAACTACAGACAAAGCTTTCCACTTAATAAGCATTCAAAGCTCTTTAACTAGTTTAAAACAAATACAAGATGCTCCTAAAGTAAGGCTGAAAGCTAAGTGATGGGGGAGAGAAAAAGGACATAAGTAACTACTACTCTCAGGAGGTTAGTCACTAAATCCTATTTTTCTACAATCACCTGGCCTCTCTAAGTCCTGTGGATAAACTGAATTTCTCACTCGATACTTGGCTGTGACTTGCAATCATGAAAACCAACAACTGTGTTATGTCACTGTGTATTGCTTGTTACCTGAATTCCACATTAGGCTGGGATCAAGGGTCGACTTTTTCCATGATTTGCTCCATTACCTGTGTGCTTTTATCCCAGACCAAACTAAGCTTTCTTCTAGAGTTCTACAATTTACAGCTAGTATATAAGAGCGGTTCTCAAAAATGTAGACCAGCACCAGCAGCACCTGGGAACTTCTTAAAAATGCACATTCTCAGGCCCCATCCTAGACCTGAGGAAGCGCAAACTCTAAAGCAGGGCCCAGAAATCTGTGCTGCAATAAGCCCTCCAGGTGTTCAGGAACCTCTGGCACACAACAGGTAGAAAAAGGGGTTTCCTTCTGCAGGTCCAAAGCCAGGGATACTGTATGTTCTGTCTCGATATGAAACAATGACATGAAATGAAAAGACAGAAATCTCCTTCCTACTCCCGCCCTCCAGCCAGTGTGTTTTATTCGTACGAACAAAATAAGAAAACAGGTAGCAATCAGAGATTTCGTCTAAAAAGTATATTTACAGGTTTAAGTTCTCATCCAGCTTGATCTCACTGAATATCATTTACACCCTCTTACATCTAAAGTTTTAGGAAAGGATCTTGACAGTGGAAGACTCAGGCACACTAGGAGTTCTATCATAGAAGACCAAATACATCTGAATGTCCAATCTTACTAGAGAAGTGGAATCATTCCCCATATTTTCACACTGCACTCAACAGGAAATTAAAGTTTTGAATTTTTATCACCTTCATGCTTCCAAGTTAATAGAATTAAACCAGAATACTCCATTCTTCCAAAGCCTCTAGCCAGGCAAAGTTTTACTGTATTGCTTCCTGCTTTTCAATGGTTATAAAGCAGAGTCCTGGTAGGCACACTTGATATACCTACAAAGACCCAGAACTAAACAGTTCCATCTGTTCAATACTCAAACAAAAGTCCCGTAAACCCAAGATGGTGAGTGCAATACGTCAGCACTAACTAGCACCAAAGCCTCACACAGAAAAAGATACCAAGAACAGCACTAGCAAACAAAAGTAAGCTCCCGGCTGGGAGAAGTAGTTCACACCTATAATCCCAGCACACTGGCAAGCTAGGGTAGGAGGATTACTTGAAGTCAGGCGTTCAAGACCAGCCCGGGCAGCATAGAGAATTCACTTCTCTATACAGATGTTTTTTAATTAGCTGGGCGTGGCAGCACACATCTGTAGTCCTAGCTACTTGGGAGGCCGAGGTGGGAAAAATCGCTTGAGCCCAGGAGTTCCAGGCTGTAGTAGTGCCCTCCAGTCGGGGTGACAGAGCGAGACCTAGATAATTACACATCTGTCCTGCTCCACTAAAATCACCGAGTTACAACACTTTCAGTCAGCAGGATAAAAAGTAAGTGAAATGTGACTTTAGTGCTTGGCTAGCAAAATCAATCAAGAAAAAATAAAGTGAAATGTGAAATTACTTACTGGGAGAAAGTCTTTGTAACCTCAATGACAGATAAAGGGTTCCTATCCTTAGCCTATAAACAAATCTTTAAAATGTCTCAGAAAAGAATGAATTATTTCCAACAGAAAAAAAGCAATAGAGAAATAGGCACTTCCCACAATAATACAGATGGCCAAAGAGTCATATGAAAAAGATTCAAAACCACTAGAAATCAAAGAAATGTAATGAAAACAATGAGATTTTCTGCTTAAAGACCAGCAAAGAGGACAAAGGGATAGGGGAACCTGGAGCTCTGACCCTGCTGGGGATAAACTGAACCAATTTTCCTACAGGATAATTTGAACATTTCTATTAAAAACCCTAAAGCTGTTTTATATTATTTTCCTCCAGAAATTCTACTTCTGTGAATTCATTCCAGTAATACTTGCTTGAGTCCAATAAATGTATACAGAAAGAAATTCACCTCTGGGTTGGCGATTATTCACTAAATATACATCCAGCTATTAAAAATCATAATGTCAGGATATATTTCTGCCATAAAAATATGCCCAAAATGTAGTGACAAAAGACTATATATTATGATTATTTTAAAAATGTTTATATGCATAGAAAACTGTAAAAGGCAACAAACCAGAATGTTTTCAGTGACAAAATTAGATTTTTCTTTATATTTTGTCATCCAAAATATTACAAAAAGAAGGTGATTTCCTTTATAACCAGGGAGAAGTGTTCATTTATTTATATTTATGTTTCTTTTCTTCTTCTTTTTTCTCCTGCATGTATCCCATGTAGGTTACAGAGCTTGAATCCCTGCTTCATGAGGTCAGCCCATTTTCGGGACATGCAACACACAAAGGTGCCCCATCTTCTATTTTATTATTTTATTTTATTTTATTTAAGACGGAGTTTTGCTCTTGTTGCCCAAGCTGGAGTGCAATGGTACAATCTTGGCTCAATGCAAACTCCACCCCACCTCCTGGGTTAGGCAATTTTCCTGCCTCAGCCTGCCAAGTAGCTGGGATCACAGGCACCCACCACCATGCCTGGCTCAGTGGAGCAAATTTATAGGTCCGTATAAGACAAGTTTTGAATATTAACGGAAAACACATTGTATTTTATATATATATATATATATATATGGCAGCCCTGAGTTTAATTTAGAAAATGCGTCTATTTATTAATTGACCTTTGTTTTGATATATTTTACTATTGGGGATCACAGAAATGATTCCCCTGTTTTTCTTGACTTCCTTGTCAACTACTATGTTTTTGAAAATTTCTTGTTAACTTCTAATTTCAGGTAAGTTCCATTTTCTCTTTGTTTAACAAGCTCATTGACATTCTATTTGCAAGCACTCTTCTCCCATCAACTGGAAGGTAACTAATGGAACGTATCTGTGTTGTGGTCAATATAGGAAAGCTTAGCAGAGTGGTTACTTTTTTGATTTCTGTTAACGTCCATGCAGCTTCTCCGGGAACAGATGAAATGAAGTACAGGGGACAAAATCACTCTAATTAGAGATTTACCTGGAACCTTCGAACAAATTTTTATATGCAGGTCCTACTTCTACTCATCCCACCAAAAGCTCAATTACTCCCCTGCCCCCCATTTTCCTCGATCCACCACCAAATAATGGAGAAAATCTGATGGGTTTATTTATTTAGTAAAAGAAAACCTTGTAAAATGAGGAGACAGAGAAATGACTTTAATGCAAAGTATAACATGGTATCTAAAAACATGTTCCACATGACTTTAACAGGCTCTATACAATTATTTCTTGTCTAGTTGTTTGTAACATTATTTCAGGTCTAGTTGTTTTTTTTTTAAATCTCACCGTTAGAGACAAAAACTCAAAATATGTACACTGTGAATAAGGTATAAACAGAATTTAAAGACCACTAAAGCTGATGAAGGATATTTTCTTGAACTTCCGACCTCAGGTGATCCGCCCGCCTTGGCCTCCAAAGTGCTTGGATTACAGGAGTGAGCCACCATGCCCGGCGATGAAGGATATTTTAAGAAAGATTTAACTTTAAAAAAAATTGACAACTCAATACTCACGTATGAACTGAAATGACAACTATTCTTATTGAACAGACACAATATAAGACTGTCACAAGCATTAAGTATATAGTGTGAAGATGTTTCAGAAACGGCAGGTCATGATCCTGACTACATTTACCCAGTTATAACAACAACTCTATCTATAAAGGGTTGCCTCAATTCCTACCTTAAGACCACTGATTTCAAGTAAGTAGAGTGAGCTATTCACTAATATGCTAAAAAAAAGCCACCTTGATTCTGACTCCAAGATACCTAGGCCAAGTGCACAGGATACAAAGATTTTTGACGGAAGCACAGTGTTAAAGATTCATTAAAAGATTCTGTATGGAGCACAAGTTAAGTTTTTTTCACTATGATAACATAAACCAAGAACAAAAAAACAAATCAGGGTAAATATGAAAACATTATATAAAACTTCTTAAACAGCAATAAACATATTGAATTAAACTTAGCATTTTTCTTATGTATCTGTACAATGGAATTACAGAATTGCTGGGCTCTTGCCAGATTATATTGACTCTGAAAGTAATTACACATTTCAGATCAAAACTAATTAGGTAAAAATTATCACAATAAATTTATGAATGGATCACCCATGTCCTAATGGTACACAGGGCAGGATAACCACAGTGGCTCACACCTGTAATCCCAGCACTTTGAGAGGCTGAGGTGAGCGGATCACCTGAGATCAGCCTGGTCAACATGGTGAAACCCTGTCTCTACTAAAAATACAAAAATCAGCTGGATGTGGTGGCGCACGGCTGCAGTCCTGGCTACTTGGGAAGCTGAGGTGGGAGAATAGCTTGAACTCAGGAGACGTAGGCTGCAGTGAGCTGAGATTGCGCCACTGCACTCCCGCCTGGGAGACAGAGACTCTGTCTCGGGGGGGAAAAAAAAGTACACAGGACACTGAATATTTCCATTTCAAAAACAATTTTAACTTAATAGCCTCATTTCTCAATTTCATTATTCTCTACAATTCTGTAAGAATAACCTAACCAAAACTGTACCCCAATAAACATCAACAAGCCTCACAGTTCATTATTATACGTCTTCCTACTGCTGGACAAGTACAAAGTCTTCAGGTTCTAGAGTCCAACTCCATGTTGATGAATCAAGTGAAAGAACACTGTCTGGATGTCAATAAAACTCAAACTCTCTTCCTCATCACTTCTACCAAAAAAAAAAAAAAAACCCTACAAAATATTACTTGCAGATGAGAAAATATTAAGCTTCCACAACTACACATATGAATGACATTTTAAGTTAGAAATCTAAAGAATGCCCACAATTGGCGCCAAGCCATTTACTAAAGGAGTCCTCTTTTAGTAAAAATATACAATCTTTCCAAGAAGCCAAATCTAGGATTAATTTTGTCGCCATAGGTACAACCAACCTATATCTTAACTTCCAAGTAATATACCATCAGCATTCTCCGTAGTGGTGCACATCTATCTACTAGGTCACAGATTTTTTTTTTACATAATAAATTCACACAGCACAACACTCAAAAACGTCTATATCCTAAGCACAAACTCTCCCTACTTGTCCCCTAACCACAAAGTCTCCTCCTATTCATCCCCCTTCCTCCACAAAAGTTAATCACTATTACGAATTTCTTGTATGTTCTTCTTTAAACAACACTGGACAGCCCACTGTTATGAGCCACTGTCCCCTGCTTTCCCTCGCAGACAGATGCATGCGGCAGACACTGTTTCAAAATCCTATTTTCTCTGGTACTAGAGCTACATCACTTGTTTGTTTGAGACAGAGTCTCACTCTGTTGCTTAGGCTGGAGTGCAGTGGTGTGATATTGGCTGAATGCAACCTGCCCCCTCCCAGGTTCGAGGGAGTCTCCTGTCTCAGCCTCCCCAGTAGCTGAGATTCCAGGCACATGCCACCATGCCCAGCTAATATCTGTACTTTTAGTAGAGATGAGATTTCACCACGTTGGTCAAGCTGGTCTCAAACTCCTGACCTCAAGTGATCCGCCTCAGCCTTCCAAAGTCCTGGGATTACAGGCGTGAGCCACCGTGCCTGGCTACATCACTTGTTTTTGCTTAATGTATACTGGCATATCTTTATCAACCTCTCTCCTTTATAAAAAACTTTCCATCTTTTCATATCCTCATACTTTATAGATGATGGATTAAAACAACTGGATTTTATCAATTCAATCAGTCTTAACGTTAGTCCATTTACATTTGTTGTCATTGATTTATGTGGACTGCTTCTATGACCTTTAGAGGTTCTATACCTTAAGAACTTCTATTTCTCTCACTTTGTTTTTTTGTTTGGTTTTGAGATGGAGCTTCACTCTTGTCACCCAAGCTGGAGTACAGTGGTGCTCTCGGCTCACTGCAAACTCCACCTCCCAGGTTCAAGCAATTCTCATGCCTCAGCCTTCCGAGTAGCTGGAATTACAGGTGCCTGTCACCACGCCCAGTTAATTTTTGTATTTTTAGTAGACATAGGGTTTTACCACGTTGGATGGGCTAGTCTCGAAATCCTGGCCTCAAGTGATCCACCTGCCTCAGCCTCTGAAAGTTTTGGCACTAGAGGCGTCAGCTACTGCACCCGGCCTCTCTCTCACTTTCTAATATAATTTTAATATTTCCTCCTGGGTCCACTGAGACATATTTTAGACCTCATTCTGATCTCTCTCCCCACTACCTCACCTACTTCTGCCCTATCATCTATCCCCATTGTCTCTGTGTAACATTCTGCCTTATGTTTTTGGAGATAATCATCTAATCAATTAATTCCCTCTTCCGATGTCCAATCCATCTACTGAGTTTCTTATTTCAGCAATTACATTTTGTCTTGATTTTATTTTATTTTATATTAAGACAGAGTCTCACTGTCACCCAGTTTGGCACGAACATTTCTCAGTGCAGCCTCAGCCCCCTGGGCTCAAGTGATCCTCCCATCTCAGCCTCCTCAGTAGCTAGAACTACAGGCACAGAGAAAAAAGTAAAACTAAATCAATGAATAAAAAGACTAGAGCCTAGCACATAAAAGTTCACCTGTTATTAGTTCTATATAGGAACTCAATTTTTCAAAACTTCAAAGTACATATAATTTTTAACTCACTAGGGTATACTGCTGGGAGAAGGTCTTGATGTGTGTGTGATGGAGTATATGTTGTT
Organism: Alouatta palliata; assembly: GCA_004027835.1. Taxonomy (NCBI): domain Eukaryota; kingdom Metazoa; phylum Chordata; class Mammalia; order Primates; family Atelidae; genus Alouatta; species Alouatta palliata. The sequence goes on along the minus strand of PVKV010041203.1, from coordinate 3,878 downwards.
TGCTGAGAGGCAATGGGAAGGAACACTGAGCCATCCCCAGGCAGAAAACTGTTAGAAGAGTAAACAATATGTACTGATCATGCACTAGTCAAACCAGTTCGCGAATCACAGGATATCTGACCTTGTCCCCATTGCTGACTCGCAAACAGTGCTTTCTAGCTTATTTCTATTTTACTAGTGAACAGGCACTATCTGCCTGTTTAGTCTGTCTTTATTCTATGAAGAAACATTGAGCACCTGCTTATTAAAAATAATCACTTGTTAACAAAGAATCAATACGTGGGTCAGAGTCTGCTCTGGGCTTTCAGCTGGGAAATGCTGTCAGCCCCCTGACATCCCACTCTGATCCCACTTTTGCACTTTATCTTTATACTGTCTGTTTAACTCCTTCAGCATCGCCAAAGGAATAAGACACCACGACCCAGCTGGTCTCAGCAGGATACATACCAATAATAAATTTACAACAGCAGACATGGTTATCTACAGTACATCTAACACAGACTGAAAACACAGACCCTAACTCATTACATGGTAATTAATTCGTATCTTCAATTTTCTTATACTTCTATATTTTCTATAGATCAATTTTGTAACAAGAAAACAAAGCAAATGAAAATGAAATCCATTATCTCAAAAAGAAGTCAAGACAAAAAGAAGGCTCATAAAGTAACAAAAAATATATTTTAAGATTTAGGTAAAATTCTTAATACAATTAATTATTTGCTCCAAACTGCACTCTGGTTTTGCCTTCAACTAAGGTGGCATTATTTGCATCATGACCCATTCCATTCCGTAGGCACTGCTCCAGCCCTACAGGAAGAACAAAACATCTCTAGAACACAGCAACGTTCCTAATTCCCACTTGGGAAGGCCTAACAAAATGACATATAACTCAACAGCAGCAAATCGGTATTAAAAAGTCTATAGTCAAGGGGAAAGGTAAAACTGGACCATTTCCAGAATCTCACAAAGAACAACAAACCTATGTTCTAAGTGCCTAACATGAGCAAATTAGAACCTTAAATAAAGGTCACTCTTAATGCCTATCCTAGCATAGATTCAGCACCAAGTACACAACCACTTTACTGGTTTACCATTTTCATTCTTGAAAGTAGGAGGTATTAAAAAAAAAAAAGCAACTAAAATTTCTTTAGGAGCTATTACTTAAGGACTTTCTCCATACAATCTGACTTATATTAAGTCGGTATTATAAGTACTTAAAAACAGTATTAAGGGTGAAAATTTAACATTTTAAGAAAACAGTCACCTGTTTTGTGAGAAGTTGCGTATGAAATGCTCCTCTATCCAACACATACCTTAAAAAAAAGAAGGCATCATACAAAATTCTTTCAGGAATTATTCCTCTGGAAACTATTTCTAAGTGGCATTACTAAGAAAGTATGCACACAAGCAAAGACGAGAATATGCAAACACAGGAGAGTTGTGAGGAATATAGGATTATGGGTATGTATTTAGTTATTTCTTTATTAGTAGAGTCTCACACCGTTGCCCAAGCTGCACTGCAGTGGCATGATCTCACCTTACTGCAACCTCTGCCTCCCACGTTCAGGCGATTCTCTTGCCTCAGCCTCCCAAGCAGCTGGGATTACAGGCACACGGCACCACATCCGTCTAACTGCTGTATTTTTAGTAGAGACAGGGTTTCATCATGTTGGCCAGGCTGGTCTCAAACTCCTGACCTCACGTGATCCACAGGCCTTGGCCTCCCAAAATGCTGGGATTACAGGCACGAGCCACCGCACCTGGCCGACTACGGGTAATTTAACAATTCTACCGCTATTACTCGAAGCACTCCTAAAATCTAGTCAATTTTTAAAAATGGCTCCTAGAACACTTTCAAATTTTTATGATGTCAGAAACTAAGAACTTAGCCCTAAATATTCCAAAGAATAGGGGCAGAAGAACCAGTTTCCTTAAATGACATTAGAGTGTTCTTTATCCTTAAATGACATTAGAGTATTCTTTACCTCTGAAACTTTCTCGACCATCATGTTACAGCCAAGAGTTTTTCCTCCGACGATGGCACAGGAATCAAAAGGTGGTTCCAGGATTTGAAGAGCTGATGAACAGGGTTAAAAAGTGGATATCAGTAGATGAGAAAGGCAATCTACAGCAATGAAACATATAACTGAGGCTACGTATGCACGGTGGCTCATGCCTGTAATCCCAGCACTTTGGGACGCTGTAATGGGAGGATCCCTTGAACTCAGGTGTTCAAGATCAGCCTGGGAAACCTAGTCAGCCCTCGTCTCTACCAAAAATAAAAGATTACCGTGGCGTGGTGGCACATGCCTATAGTCCAAGATACTTAGCAGGAGGATCCTTGGGGCCTAGGAGACAGTGAATTATGATTGTGCCACTGCACTCTTGCCTGGGTGACAGAGCAAAGACCCTGTCTCAATACCAACAAACATATGACTGAATCCACCACTAAGGCAGAAACGGAGAAGGAGAGCAGCTGAGATCAGCATGTTAATGAATTGCTGGTCTAAACTACAATTACATAACCACAGAAGTCCAGGTTCTAGAGATTTATACACACTTACACATTTAAATGGTCTTGCCTCTGAGTCTTCCTAATTTTTTCTAATATTGCCAAATTTTCAAGTCCACCATCCTCTGACTTTTTCCCACTAATAGGCTCTTCTTCCTTCATTTCATAGTGACCTAAGTCTTCTATATCCTGCAAAAAGAAGAAAAACATTACTTTATTAAAGGTGTTACTCTTCATAGTTTCTTATGCCAAAAGTTAAATTATTCTTGGCTCAGTGGGAAACGAGAACCAGAATACATCTATACTACGGGGGAGAGAAAAAGCCCCCACATTCAGTTCAAGAGGTTCCTTCCTTTTATATCCTATCTTTTATTTAAAAGCTAGACTCTGGGTAAAGCAGATTAAAAGTTTTGTAAAGTCCCATTACCAAATAAGCCAAAATACATACATACATACATACATACATACATTCACTCACGCACTCACATGGAGTCTCCCTCTGTTGCTGAGACCAGAGTACAGTGGTACGATCTCAAGTCACTGCAACCTCGGCCTCCCCGCTTCAAGTGATTCTTGTGCCTCAGTCTCCCGAGTAGCTGAGATTACACACGTCCACCAACATGCCAGCTAATTTTTTTTTGTATTTTTAGTAGAGATGGGGTTTCACCATGTCGGCCAAGGCTGGTCTCCAACTCCTGACCTCGAGTGATCTGCCCACCTCTTGCTCTCCTGCCCTTCTGCCTTCTACAATGTGAGGATACAACAAGAAGGCCCTCAGACACCAAATACTGCTATTTTCATCTTGGACTTCCCAGTCTCAAGAACTGTGAGAAAATAAATGTCTGTTCTTTATAAATTACCCAGTCTCTGGTATTCTGTTATAACTTAAAACAGACTAAGATAAAACTCCTTGATCATTTTTCAAGAGGCAGTTTCACTACTTCTGGTGAGTAGTCCCAAAAACGTTCTCAAATTCTTTTATGCAAACATAAAATTCCTAAAACTTAGCAGTTCCTCTTCCGAAAAATAACCAAATACAGGTTAAAGACTGATTAGTATTAAATAAAGAGCTCTTGTTTGCCAGGAAAGCAAATCCAAAGAATTCAAATAAAGCAATTTACTCAAAGGTGTATCATCGTTTAGAGGTAAAGCCAGAGTTGAGAAATTATATTCCATTCCAAATACACTATGTTTTCAATTATTACACATTAATACTGGTTTACAAAGGAGATTAGAAAATTATTCAAATGTTCACAAATGAACATATTTATGAAATGTCATTCTTATCTAAAATACCTACTTCAGCCATCTCCTCTTCTTCCTCTTCCTCTCAAGTCACTTATTCTGTTGTCCCATTCTGAAA
>PVKV010041202.1:0-11630 GCA_004027835.1 Alouatta palliata | reverse complement strand
GTTCCCTTTTACTGGACCTTAGTGAAAGCAAATCATCTTGCTGAAAAGAAAATTATTTTGGCCGGGCGTGGTGGCTCATGCCTGTAATCCAAGCACTTTGGAGGCCAAGGCGGGCAGATCACCTGAGGTTGGGAGTTCAAGACCAGCCCGACCAACATGGTGAAACCCCGTCTTTAAAAAAAAAAAAAAAAGAAAGAAAATTATTTTACTCAGGTATCACTTTCCCATACTGTGATGGGTTGCTTCTAAACCAAAACTACATAATGTGATTACAAGAATTATCTGTAAAATATAAATGTCACATCCATCAAAACTTTATCATACTGGAAAACATGAGCAGCTGTTGACATAATTTGGAATAAAAAAATGGTCCCACTTGCTGTTTTTTTTTTTTTTTATCACTGTTCTAATGCGTGCTAATTATGAGATTACTATCTGACAAGAAAGCACAATTCTGTTGTGTGATAGCTCATCTATAAGATAGGACAATTCAAAATCATGCTATAGTACAATTCATCCTAACTATGGAAAATTGGTGACAGCCTCTAGTGTTATATATTGAATGGAATAGATTAAGCACTAGTCAGCATTCTTTGCCATAGAATATGCCACTCTGAAATTAACTGAAACATATCACTGTAATTGGAATTGTTAATAGCTCTGACAAATGTCTTTGAACTTTCTATGCCTAGACTATTAGAGGGATATCCATATGAAGAGTCAATTTCAAGGGAGGCAAATGCAACATGTACCTGTCCACCAGAGGGGACATATATGGAAGAAAGCAATAGAAGAAATAATGCAGATCTGTGTTTACATTAGCTCACTGGATTCACATTTAAATTAACTAGGAAAATATAGGTACCATCAAGACGTTCGGTGCTAAATGAGGGATTTGTGGGGCAAGGCACCAAGGCTCACAAGGCAGAGGCTATCTGGATAGATATGTTTTGAAAATATCTTAGCATATATTTTGTGGACATGGACCAACTTGTAATGATCACATAGGCTTGGTAAAACTCTATTCTCAAACAGGGCTAATGATGGACTTTGTTTTCCATATACATTTTGTCAGAATCTGAAGATGTCATGCCTCTTGTGGGATCAGGCAGCACATACATACAATTAAATTTCTAAATGACCTTTTTTTCCCCCCTCTTTGTACTGTGATTACGATATCACAATCAGACAATAAGATTCTTTTTGCAGCTATAGCTACCCGGGAATCTCTTGGCATAGTACTGCAGTGTAATTGTTCCAGGCCTGCCATTACCCATAGGCAACATGCACTAATGGCTTTTTAAAAAACATTTTACAGGCTGGCTGGTCCAGCTGTGCTCTGTTGTTTACACTATGAACATTAATATAACCTGAAAAGCCCCCTCTGACTTGGCCAAGGTTTTAAGTACTTCCTGGTGTAGTAGCGAGAGCCAGTGGAAATTGTTCTATCTAGTATGCTAGGAAAGAATTTCTGCATCTTATCTCTGGGCATTCATCTCCATTTTCTGCTCCCAAAGTGACTCCGGTGAATGGCAAAGGAGGTTCACATTGCTTAAATTGGAGATAAGTAGATAAGACAAGCACAATGTTACTTCTCTTTGTCCTTCAGGATGGTCCTACTCGCCTCTGGAGAAATAACCATAATGATAGCCATACTTGGAGTGATTTAAGCTTTTTGTTGAATGTCCACGCTGAAGATGGAAAATATTTCCCTAGTCATTGTCCCTCATCAGAGGATTCCACAAGGTGGGCATGCGCTTATCCAGATAGGAGCACTGTCTGTGAGCCCAGTGATTCACTCCTGTCTTCATTAGACTTTATTGCTCCAAGGAAAAGGTATAGTGTGGCCAGTCCCCAGCAGGAATAAGAAAACACCATTAATCAAGATTAAACAAATCTTATTCACAGAAGAAAGGAGGAAACTCATAGAGAAAGTGAGTGTTTCCATTGAAAACATTTATCTTTCTCAGTTTATATTTCATATATAGGTGGCTAGCCTTGAACAGCCTGACTATATAAATCAGTACAGATGGCTCACAAAATGAATTTGTTATAATGTTAAATTTGTCATGCTCAGCATTACATGGCTTCAAAATCAGTCGTTTTTGTGATACCACTTCCAGTTAATGCCTTGGGAATCCCTTCTTTCTAAAATTACCTGAGTCTTGTTTCTTCTTCTTGACAGTATTCCAGATAGTCATACTAATGTGTCACACTCTCTTAATCTTCTCCAGCAGACAAATGTTCTCATTTCTCTCTTGGCTTCTAGTATGTTGTACATCTAATATTATTAAAAATTGATGGATATTTCAAAATCAAATGAATTACTTTTCCAGATGAAGAAGTTTATGTTGGATGATCTCCTGTGGGCCAACTGTTAAACTGAGAAATGATGTATGTTTTATCTCAGATGGTGACGAGGTTGGCCCTGACCCCATCTCACAGAGGAATTCCAGATCTTCCAGCTGATTTCAGTAACATTCATATGTAATTTCCCTGAGCTCCAAAGACATTTCACTGTTGTTTCCTGAATTTGAATTACGCTGTTTCCTCAAAAGGAGTTCTCTTCATAGTACATTCATCTTTGCTTCCACTCTTTTAAATAACTATGGTAGCTAAAAAAGTTACGTGCAAGGTCTTTCTCTGGTCAGACGTTCTCAATCTGATACTTACTATTTTGTTTTGTTTACATGGAGATAACTGTATACCTTGCATAATACACAATAAAACCTAAAGAACACAGTACTTCTTACCTGAAATGATTGCATGGAGAAAAACTGCAAAGATAGGATTATAGAAGTGTCCATTTAACCTGACTGGGAGACTGGTGGTCTGTAAATACAGTGAGAAGAAAAACTCAATCTGTTATCTGGAATCAATTCTCTACTGCAAGAAAGTTAGCAAGCCGGTGGCATAATAGGAATGAGAAAGTGAAGGTGATTGGCTGATTCTACATTCACCGGAGCTGTTAAAGAGAGAATGTTGACACTAGATTGAAATTATCTAACTGAAATACATAGTCAAATAAGTTTTTGAGCCACCACTGTAGAGTTCCAAATCCCTCAAGCATCCATCAAAACTTTATATACAGAAAGCAAGAGTTCTCAGTTTCTGCAAGATAAAACTTGAAAGGCAGTTTTCTTTTCCTTATTTTTCCTCCACTCCCTAAATATGATTTTGCAATTTTCTGGGGATAATTTACACTTGAAGGTGAAAGTATGTTCAATTTAAGTTCTCCCTTCAACAAAAATGGCTTAAATAATATTATTTTCCACGTGTAGCAGTAATCTTTATGACAGATAAATGGGAACTTCAATGTATTGAGCAAATGTAATATTCCAGACATTTTATATGCTAACACATAAAATTCTCCCAAAACACTCTATGAGGTGAACATAATTTTCATCCCGATTTTACACTTGAGGAGTCTAAGGCTTACATAGGTTAAATAACTTGCTTGGGATTGTAAACCCAACTGAATTTTTTAGAGTGGCATTGACTTGTTTGCTGAGCCATGCTGAATGCCTCCTTCTACCTTCTAGACTGTTTTAGCATTCCTTCATCCCAGCTAACTTGTACTTCTGGATCTTTATAAACTTCTACACTATTCACGCATGCTGCTCTATTACATTTGTTTTCTATTTTTGTGAGTTTAAAATAGAATGTTTTGACACATTGGCGTACCATTGTGAACAAAGTGCATCACAAAGTTTCTGTTTCTGGCTAATATGGAGTATGTGGGAACATAATTACCCTCCCACCTGAAGTAACAGAAAATGGATACAATAAATTTAAAATAGTTTCCAGACTATAGAACAAGGAGAATAAACCCTGGTGAAGACTGATGTATTTCCAGAGTTGTAAGAATTGAGTGGAGAGTCCAGGAATACAAAGGTAGCTAGATGGCATGGGCTGAATGTGTCTACCCAAAATTTATATGTGGAAGCCTAAATCCCTAATGTGATGGTATTTGGAGATAAGCCTTTAGAAGGTAATTAGGTCTTGATGGTGGAACTCTCAGACGGGAGCAGTGCCATTATAAACAGAGAGAGAAGAACTTGCTTCCTCTCTTTTCTATTCACTTCCATGTGAGGGCACAAGAAGATGGTAATGTGAAGACACAGAGAAGATGGTCATCTGCAAAGCAGAAAGAGAGTCCTTACCAGACAATGGCATTGATAGTATTCCAGGTAGTCATACTAATGTGTCATGCTTTCTTAATCTTCTCAAGCAGATGAATACTTTCATTTCTTTTCTTGTCTTCTAGTATGTTTTACCTCTAATATTATTAAAAACTGATGAAGATTTTACTTCAAGTCAAATGAATTACTTTTCCAGATGGAGTTTATGCTAGATAATCTCCTGTGGACGAAGTATTATATTTGAAATGACGTAAGTTTTATCTCAGATAGCCATGAGGTGAGAGAAAATTGTCCAAGATTAGGGAAACATTCAAAAAGATTAGAATAATATGCTTACCTGGCAGGGGAGATACCAGGGTCACGAAGGTGGCTTTCCCAGGGCGAGGCATATCCGTTGCACTCCAGATGTGCTGACCCCTGCGATTTCCCCCAATGTGGGAAACTCGACTGCGTAATTTGTGGTAGTGGGGGACTGCATTCGTTTTGTCCATAATAATAATCATCATCATAATAATAAAAGTAAAAAAACAAAAAATTAAAAAAAGATTAGAATAATAGTGTCTGGCACACACAAAATGTGAGGAATAGTTTATGTTAATCATGGCCAAAATGGAAAAATTCATTATTCATGAATAATTGGACAGAGCGATCAGAAGTGGTTTTTCCTAAGCAGTTTGTGATAAAATAATTAACACTATACCAAATGCAGCTCTGATTTCTCCTGGCAGGTATCAATATCAAGACAGAAAATATCATATCACACTAGAACAAAGCTCAGAAATATTGACTACAAACATATTCAGCACTTGAAAATGTAAAATTCACAGTATGCTGCTGCTAATTACACAATATCAGACATGCAAAGAAGAGGGAGTATACAACCCAAGGCTGAGAAACATACATTAATCAAAACTGATTAAAACATGACAGAAATGTTATGCAACCATATTAAAAAATTTTTTCTTACAAGTGTATTCTGTGCATTTATTAAGCAGATAGATGTAAAGCATAAAAGGAGGACCTAAATCAAACTTTGAGATGAGAAACAAAATGAATGAGATAAAAATACAGCATATATGATAAAGTCAGATATTTCAGAGGAAAAGATTAATGAACTTGAAAACATAGCTGATTTAGAGAGCAGTATCCTGTACGTAGAATAATATTCACACAATCTGTTCCTAATGCCAACAGTTATAAACCATTATAAATAAAATGGACATTTAAATGGCTTAACATAAAACAAAAACAAAAAACAAAATAAAATTAACATGCAACTTTTATTAATGCATTACTGTTATGATTGCTAAATTAAAATTTTCTGAAATATATCTTACTGAATTTTATTGTCTTTAATATATTTCATGCATAAATAGAGAGGAAGGAAACAAAAAAAAAAAGTGTACGTTTTCCAGAATAGAGAAGAAGGAAAAATAAAAATGTTATTTTTCTTGGTTGAACACTCTATTAGGATGAGATTATAAGATTAATTTTCCTTAAGAAATCAGGCGTTTTATGTTTGTGTCTCTGGGTGTAAGAGACACAGCTAAGAAAATTTTTTAGAATGAACTGTCCTGTATGATACCATTATACTGGAATAGTAGCTATATGACTAGATATATTACACTATGCATTTGTTAAAACCCATAAACCTATAAAACACAAAAATGAAACCATGTATACTAATTAAAGAAACACTGAAGATTCTCAGTATCTCAGGATGGAGTTCAAAATGTGCTGATAAAATCGAACAGTACTACATATGTATGAAATAGCCTCACACAAAGAGGTGGGAGCTAAAGGTGCTGCACTGAGGAATTTTGTTTATGAGTGGAAATGTAACTGTGTAAGAATTGTACTTTAGTTGTTAAAAATCATTCCTTATGGGGTTACAGTCTAACAATTCAGAAACCAGTAGACATGTTTACTGAAATTAAAACTTGTAGGACATAGATATCTGATGGTTAAATTAGTGTTTCTTACTACTGGACTGAAAAGTTAAAAACAAGGTAAAATTTATCCAAGTGGTAAAGTTTTAGAGTAAGAAACCTCAGAATGAATTCATATTATCTTAGTATAGATATGGATGTATGCGCATATAAATTTTTATATATGTGTATGTAAAATTTTATATTTAAGTGTACATAAAATTCTTTCTATATACACATACTTCTTTGGTCTGTCAACTGAAAGGGCCCAACACGAAAGGTACCCAATAGCAATGAACATATTTGGCACCCATATCTTTATTATGATACTATTATCCAATAAAAAAATTAGTGCACCTTGGAGAAATGTCTGATTATAGGACTGGATGTGGAAATATACAAGGTTAGACTGGATGACCTTGTAGTAACAGAATGTGAAGATATGCTTAAACAAAATAGAGCAAAACCAATCAAACAAACAAAAGACAAAGAAGAATCCCCAAAATATGAGTATGTTAGTGGGAGACATTTGCTGAATGAAAGATAGACTTGCGGTCAAACTTGAAACAATAAAAACCACAAACTAAGGTAGTATTGGATTTTAAAGCTTAATATAAAATCAATATTCATAATGCAACACTGATAAAAAATAATCATAAAAACTAAGTAAAACAGAGAGAATAGACAATCTGTGCTGAAAGAATTCTAATTTTTTGAAGTAGATTCTTTTATTTTTTCAAGTAGGTAGAGTGATAACTCCACACTCTTCAAATTTTGGCTGTGTATAATGACTTTCTTTTTTTTTTTTATTGCATTTTAGGTTTGAGGGTACATGTGAAGAACATCTTTTTTTATTGCATTTGAGGTTTGGGGGTACATGTGAAGAACATGCAAGATTGTTGCATAGGTACACACATGGCAGTGTGTAGGAAAGGTAAGAGATGTTGGGGTCTCTTGAAATAATTAGCTAAAGGAAAAGATAGAAACAAGGTATTAATCTTTACTTTTTATTTTACCTTCCATCATAATTCTGTAAGCTAAAAATTAGTTAATGTTAAAGTCACAAGATACTTTATTATTTTAGTTACTGATAATTTTCTATAGTGTTTTGAACACATGGACTTGATAAAAAAGATGCAATGAACTATATTGTATTTTTACTGAGAAAATAATTATAGTCTTAGAAAGTTTGAAATAGCTAATTTGTGGTCTAGCCCTTGAACTATTTCTAAATATGAATTTTTATTTGATAAGTTTATCTTATATTTAAAAATGGTTTGCTTTGTATTCATTTTCTAGATCCGTTTAATTCTCTGTTACCTAGAAAACTGCATTTGCCTGATGTGCATGCACAGTTATCTCATTTAAGTTGGGTCTACTCTAAATAAATGTGATAATCCGAATCAGCACATTTCACCATTTCAGCACGTATTTATACTTGTCAAGTGGCAAATACTTCATTAATTCAAAGACATACTTCGTCAATTTGATTGCCTATCTTGTTGGTACAGCTGCTTGTTTTCATAATCCAGTTGCATATGAAGGTATTTGAGTCTGTAGTTACATGACCAATCTTGTTTATTTGCTGATGACTCTCTGCTTTAATAATTGGAGTCACTAGTGTATGAAAATGTGTGTTTTGCAAACACTGACCCATTGACCAAGCTGTGTGTTGGTACACTAAGTATCTATATTAAAATGCTTTCCTAAAAAAGTTGGTGCTATAATATAAAATAACACAATTACAGCATATTATTTGTAATATAAATATATAAGCTAGAGGAATCTATATATAACTTTAAATGTATAGTAAGCTGTATTTATTGCAATAGAAAATTTTAAGCAAGGCAATTACCTGTCACCTTTTTCCCGCCTAAGAATTTGTTTGGTGCAAAGGATGCCATTCAAATCATTTTCCTGAATCAATGCATTTTAACAAGATAGAGTACTTTTCTGTATGTTTTATACTATGTTATCAAGGTCATGAGAAAGGTCAATACAAGTTAGAGAAGGCTTTGAAGAAAATGTATGAATTGACTTGTTTCTATAAATTATTTCCTAAACAGGTAAGTTATAGAATTTCATAGACAATGAGAAAAATGAGTATTAAAATACCATTGAGTTCTGGTCTGACGTTTAAGCATTCTGGACATTTTAATTCTATACAAATAAATAAAGGCTCAACAAACCAAGAGTAACCAACTCTTTTTAGATCTGTCATAAAACTGATGTTACAGGGCAAATTGCTACTCCAAGAAGAATCCCTCACAGAAACAAGCTCCAGGGTAGAAAACCTGATCTGTAATTGACAAATTGTTGCAGGCTCAATGGGGACAAGACTTAGAGTTGGGAAATTCAGGGTGCTCAGCCTTAAGGGAACACACACTTTTCCGAGTTTTAGTTCCGGGAGTTCTACTATGTTCTCACAGTAAAAATATGAGGAAAATTCCTTCTTGATTCTGGCAATGGGATGGGAGGAGTAGCCATTTAGAAACATGACAAAACATTTTGCTCTTCTTAAAAAGGCTTGCCCTCATGAGAAACTACTTTACCAGAACCTAGCATGCTGAAGCTTATCAGAGCTTCACTAATGTTGGGGAAGGGAATTATCCAACTCTGGCCTGCTTTAGCCCTCTTTGAAGGGGAGGATAAATATATAACCCCAGCTACTCCCAGCCTTCTATGTGGAAGAGGAAAAAACACCAAACTTCAGCCTTCTCTAATGATCTTTTGTCACCTAAGTAAGGAGAGTACTGAAAAGCACTCATGAAGTTCAGTTCAGGGACTCAGTATCATTAAATAACTGAGACCTAATTATAAGACTGTAGAATGCTTCCTCCTTCCCCCAACACATTACCATCACATTACTAAAGGCTGCTTAAGAAAACACAGTTTGAAGAGACAGAGAAAGCATCACAACCAGAGTCAGATATTAGCTAGAATGTTGGAATTATCATACCAAAAATTTAAAATTACTATGATTAATACGACAAAGGCTCTAACAGTGACAGAAATTCCCCAGAAAGAAACACAAAGAAATAGTAGGACAAAAAACAATGTCACAGAAATAAAGAATGCCTTTCATGGACTCACTAGTAAACTGGACATGGAGGAGAAATGAAGTGCTGAGCTCAAGGATAAGACAATAGAGATTTACAGAAATAAAAAGCAAATACAGAAAAGACTAAAAACATTACTTGATAACTTGGGACATTGATAAAAGGTGTAATATACATATAGTGGGAATGCAAGATGTAGAAAAAAGAGAGAAACAAAGGAAGAAATATTTGAAACAGTAATAACTGGTAATTTCTCCAAAGTAATGTCAGACATCCAATTCCAAGCTCAAATCCACCAGGCCAGGCAAATGCAAGAAAATAAACAAAAACAAAACAAAATTAAAAACCTACACCTGAGAATATCATACAAACTGCCAAAAATCAGAGACTAAAGATAATAAAGGAATACTGTGAACAAATCTGGACAAATTTGAAAACCTAAATGAAATAAACCAATTCCTTCATAGGCACAATCTGCCAAAACTCATACAAGAAGAAACAGATAATGTGAATAGGCATATATCTGTTAAATAAATTGAATCAATAATTAAAAACCTTCCAGAAAAGAAAGTACCAAGCCTATATGGATTCACTGGTGAATTCTACCAAATATTTAAGAACAAATGTTACCAATTATATAAAATCTTTTCCAGAAGAAACAGAATGGATACTCATAACTCATTCTATGAAGCTAGCATTATCTTAATACAAAAACCAACAAAAAAATGGCCATAGAACTGCAAATCAATACTCTTATAAACATAGATGTAATCTTAATAAGATATTAGCTAACTGAATGCAGCAATGAATTAAAAGAACTGAACATCACAACAAAATGGGATATAGTCCAGGTATGCAACACTGGTTCAACATTTGAAAATCAGTTAATGTAATTTATCACATTAATAGGACAAAGATGAAAACCACATAATTATATCAATAGATACAGAAAATCACCTGATAAAATCCAACACTTATTCATGACAGAATTTCTTAGTAAAGTAGAAATAGAACTTCCTGAAGTTGATAAAGACTATCTACAAAAAGATCCAACAGCTAACATCATACTTCATGGTAAGAAATTTCAGAAGCTATGCTGATAAGATCAGTAGCAATGCCAGGGTTTTCATTCTTACCACTACTTTTCAACATTGTATTGGAAGCACTAGCTAATCTAATCAGACAAGAAAAGAAAACAAAAGGTATACAGATTGGGAAGGAATAAATGAAACTCTTTTGTTCACAGATGACATGATTGTCTGAAGAAAATCTAAATGAATCAACAACAACAGAACTCTTAGAACTACGTGATTATAGCAAGTTGCTGGATAAAATTTCTATATGCAAAAGTCAATTGGTTTCTTATATTCCAGCAATGAATAAGATAAATCTGCACAATGCCATTTATATTAGCACTCCAAGAATGAAATACTTAGGTACAAATCTAACAAAATATATCAAGGACTTAATCAAGGAAAACTACAAAGCTCTCACAAAAGAAATTATAAAACTAAATAAGTGGAGAAATAGTCCATATTCATGAGTAGAAAGACTATTTTAAGGTTGTTAGTTGTTTACAACTTTATAAATCAGTGCAATTTCAATCAAAATTCCACTGATACCACCAAATGGGGAACAAGAGGAACCCTCATTTATTGCTACTGGATTTGCAAAATGACACAATGACTTTGGGGAACAGTGAGACCTTTTCTTATAAAAGCATAGTTTTACCATCTGATGCAACAATCACCTTTTGATAGTTATTCAAATGGGTTGAAAACATATCCACACCAAAAATGTGCACACGAATACTTATAGCAGCCTTATTCCTAATTAGCAAAACTTGGAAGCAACCAAGAAGTGCTTCAGTAGGTGAATGGCTAAATAACTGTGGTACATCTAGACAATAGATTGTCATATGGAGATTAAAAATAAAAGGGCAGGTAGACTGATTCAAGATGGCCGATTAGGAGCAGCTGAGGATTGCAGCTCCCAGTGAAAGCGTGGAGGGTGAGTGGACGCCACATTCCCAGACGGATTTTATTGCCCACAGACCAGGAGATTCCCAGGGGGAGGAGCCCCACGGGTCGCCAGCACACCTGGTTTGGCCGGCGCGGCTGGTTTGGCCGGCGCAGCTGTTTTCGCCGGCTCGGCTGTTTTCGCCTGCGCGGCCATTTTCGCTGCCGCCGTTTGGAGCGGCGCCCCGGCGCAGCGGTTCCCAATACAAAAGACATGGGTCCAGGTGCCGTTTTAGCTGGCAATTGGAGCTCCGGGAAGGCAGAGCCGCCCATTCATTTGATTAAAAAAAGGGGACTGAAACAGACAGCCAGGCCAGGAGATTTCCCAGGCAAAAAAACGCCAGCACCCGCGGTTTCAGCCGGCGCAGTGGGTCACCGCAGGGGAAATCATACAGATCCCGGCGCCTTGTCAACAGGCGGCTGGAACACCTGGGAGACAGTGACCATTCAACTAAAAAAGACACTCTGAGGCAGGGAGCCAGG
>PVKV010041201.1:0-11633 GCA_004027835.1 Alouatta palliata | reverse complement strand
AAAATACAAAAATTAGCTGGGCATGGTGGCAGGTGCCTGTAATCCCAGCTACTCAGGAGGCTGAGGCAGGAGAATCACTTGAACCCAGGAGGCAGAGGTTGCTGAGATTGTGCCACTGCACTCCATCCTGGGCAACAGAGGAAGACTCTGTCTCTCTCTCTCTCTCTCTCTCTCTCTCTCTCTATATATATATATATATATATGCTCAGGGTGCTGAGTATAAGAATGACTCATCCTGCCACTGTTTCTTGAACTGTTTCATGAGCAAAGGTGCCTACTGCTTTGCCTGGTATGATTTGAGGAGGATTTAAGGAATGCAGAAGTTCCTCATCCATTCAAAGACAAACAAAAAAAAATACTGTTCCAAAATAGCTTCCTTACCAACGGTCTCAAATTTCACCATTTATTAAAGTAAATAAAAGAGCAAGTCTAGGCCAGACATGATGGTTCATGCCTGTAATCCCAACACATTGGAAGGCCAAGGTGGGAGGACTGCTTGACTTTAGGAGTTAGAGACCAGCCTGGGAAACATAGCAAGACGCTGTCTCTACAAAATATTTTTTTTTTTTTTTTTGAGACGGAGTTTCGCTCTTGTTACCCAGGCTGGAGTGCAATGGCACGACCTCGGCTCACCGCAACCTCCGCCTCCTGGGTTCAAGCAATTCTCCTGCCTCAGCCTCACGAGTAGCTGGGACTACAGGCACGTGCCACCATGCCCAGCTAATTTTTGTATTTTTAGTAGAGACGGGGTTTCACCATGTTGACCAGGATGGTCTCGATCTCTTGACCTCGTGATCCACCCGCCTCGGCCTCCCAAAGTCCTGGGATTACAGGCGTGAGCCACCGCGCCCAGCCTCTACAAAATATTTAAAAATTAGCTGGGCATGGTGACATGTGCCTGTAGTCAAAGCTACTTGTGAAGCTGAGGCAGGAGGTTGAGCCTGGGAGGTTGAGGCTGCAGTGAGTTTTGATCACAACATTGCATTCCAGCCTGGGCTACAGAGAGAGACCCTGTCTCCAGAAAAAAAAAAAAAAAAAAAAAAAAAAAGTCTATATATTCTAGGGGGAGAGAGGACAAATTGTAAAACTGTTTCACAATTCTGTCCCCAGCCTGGTACAAAGGCTGGTAAATAAATATCTGTCAAATGAACACATTTCCATTTGTTGGTTTTCTCTATCAAATCTCCTTCCAGCCCATAAATGCTATTCAAAGACATTATTGAAAAGCTAAGGGAAAACATCAGGATAAAGTGCCCTTGCTTTTTTGGAATAATGGAGATAAAAGCAAATTTCCAATTTGTAACAATATTTTGGCTGGCCTGGCTGTAATCTAATAAATGAAAAGGCGAGAGTAAGTGTTCTCTTCTAATACGTGAATTTGGTTACTTAATAATGGAATACATTCTTTATCATCAAAATTTTGTTAACCAAAATTCAGTGGGTGGCAGTGTGTCCTCGTTTTTATAAGTTCCTATAAATTCTAATTCTAAAGTTATTTCATTGAACAATTGGGGTGGGAGTGCTGGGTTAACTGGAAAAGAGAAACAAGCTATCATGTAGATTTTCACTAGCCTTTCCATATTTTCAGATTTTGCAGTAACCATGTTTATTTATGGAATTGAACATTAATACACTAAGGAAGAACAAATGATTCTGCAGACCTAATATTAATCTTTGTGAAAATTCTTACATGAATAAAGTTTCACTCCCCCCATCCCTGGGGCCTGTGAACCTGTGTTAATTTGCACAGTTTGTAACCTAAAATCTGAATAAGGCGTATTGGAATAATTCAAATGGAGAGCTGTGTACTGTGTTATCGTGCCAACTATTAGATTACCTTTTAAAGAGAGAAAAAATATATGGCAGGTTTCATTTCCACACTTCAAAGAAAAGGCAATAGTGTTAGATGAAATTCAGGAAGGAAAATTGTTTAGCTGCATCTTTGCTAACAATTTGGAAGCATCCATTGTATTACTTCTGTAATGTTATTGAGCTAGTTTTATTAAGCCAAATTTATAGCAATGTTAGAAATTAATACCACTCTTATTTCCTCCACTGCCTGACTTTATTGAATGCCATGGGGCATATTAATCAGTAAAGCCAAGTAGTGCATGAAATAAAAGTATAAATTAACCTGTAACATGAATGTAAAAGGGGCTTAATAAAATAGAAATAAATAACACTTTAATGATAATCAACCTGCCCTGTCTGAGCCAAGCAGAAATGGTGATAATGCCAAACACAGAGTCTAAAGAGCCCTATATATTTCTACGATGTTAGATGGAAGCACACATTGATGGAGTGTCAAAGATGGTAATTTTGGCTACATAAGCCAGAAATGGTATGTTACTTGAATCACGGTACTATCAGTTCAACAGATAAACACATGGACTGCATTAGGCAACTATTCTAAGTTCCCACTTTTTGTCAAATGGTTTAGAAGGAGTTGTCTTATTGGGTTTCCTCCCCACTCCAATGGTACTTTTTATTTTTATTTTTATTTTTTTAATTTTTTTTCTGGAACGGGTACTCTTTTCCTCAGTAAGATCCAATGGTACTTTTTAAAGTATACTATATGGTTTTAAAATTTATTAATATAAACTATTTTCTTGAAACATTTTTAAAATATTGTATTTTACTAAAATTATTTAAATATCTTCTCCGTAATTAGGGTCCCCCTTTGCTGTCTTCAGGTTATTGTTCCTTTTCTCTTTCTCACTGGATCCAGTAGAATACGATATTAATATATCATACCTGCAAACTGTAAAACTTTTTAGAAAAAGACATTTTTGATATATATATATTGACACATATAACTGGTTGACGCTCTAATTTTTTTTCTCCGAAAAGTGATTCATGAGTGTATAATTGAGTCAACTATGGTACCACAGTGTAAGACACCTACAAAACGAAATTCAATGCTTATTTAAAACAAGTAGCCATAGAATGATAATTTCTTTTTTTTTTTTTTTTTTTTTTTTTTTTTTTTTTTTTTTTTTTGAGACAGAGTTTCACTCTTGTAAGCCCAGGCTGGAGTGCAGAGGTGGGATCTCGGCTCACTGCAACCTCTGCCTCCCAAGCTCAGGTGATTCTCCTGCCTCAGCTTCCCAAGTAGCTGGGATTACAGGCGCCTGCCACCACATCCAGCTAATTTTTTGTATTTTTAGTAGAGACAGGATTTCACCATGTTGGCCAAGCCAGTCTCAAACTCCTGACCTCAGGTGATCCACCCGCCTCGGCCTCCCAAAGTGCTGGGATGAGCCATCGCGCCTGACCTAATTTCAAGTACTCACAGAAATACTGAAGCAGACTTAAGCTTTCTATCTTATCTCTAAATCTACGTTTACATATGCCATGAAAGGGAGATCAAGGTGAGGGAGAGACTTATTATGTCTTTATTATGTTATTTTAACTAATAAAAAGCATTTAGAACAATAAATTATGCTTCCCAAATGTAAGATGTTATTATCAATATTCATGGAAAGAAAAGACCCATAAATAGCTGAGTATTCTCCTGGATTTTAGCATTGACTATATTAGTCAAGGAAGGTGACATTAAAACACTTTATATCATATTCTAAAATTATGTGAAGAGTGACTTTTAAATTAGATCTTCTTTATTTTGCTTTCTAATGCTGTTGCTAAATTAATTGAATTAAATTTTTAAGGATCCTGTACCCTGGCACTAAATCAATCTCCCTGGAATGTAATTCCTATTATGTCTCCCTATGAAACCCTCCATGGCTCCCACTTCCTCTAGAGTAAAGTCCTAACTGCTTAGCTGCACATCAGAACATCACAGATAGCCAACACCCAAGGTCCCTATATGTTAGTCTCACTAGGACCCCTTTCCAATACTACTCTCTTTGCTTATGATCTTCTTTCTGCCTGAAGTATCTTTCCCTCTCACAACTACACATCCCACCCACTACCATCCCCATAAAGTTCTTTTCAACCTTCAAGACCTCTTCAAATGCCATTCCTCCCTAAAGTTTTCTGATCACCCTTAGACTGAATTTTTTAATTTCAAAATGGAAAGAACCAGAAATGCCAATCCAAAGAATTGTTGATCCATCATATAATCTCATACCTTACACTATTTTGGCAAAAGAGAAAAAAAATTAATAATTTTTAAAAGTGTATGTGTTGCATCAATATTCAACATCCTTGGCAATGTGAAGTTGATGTTTAGTTTTAAGCTATTTCTTATGAAATCCAAAAACTATGGAATACATTCTTTATCATCAAAAATAAAGTTAGGTTAACTTTATTAAAGTTAACTCTTGTTAACCTAATCAGGAATCATATTGTAAGGTGATTTTTCTGACATTACTGGCAAAGTCACCAATTCAGGCATGTGAATATCACTTTAGAGTTGGTTCCCCCTTCAGTACAGCAGAATAATCTAGGATGAGCTACAATATAAAAAATGTATGCCCAGAGACGTTAAAATGGTTTATTTAGAGAGCAAAATGTAATTCAGATATTCTGAATTATTTTACGGTAGTGAAAACCTACTGACCCAAGGACCTCATCAAGCATAAGGAAACAACATTAAAGGCCACTGGGCTTCTGCATTTTATTAGATTTAAAATGGAAAACTAAGTCTGGCTCACATTAGAATACCCAGTGATTGCAGTAGAACCTCTCCTCACTATCACAATCTTAAAAACATGTCAGATGGTACATTTTAACTTCTCTTTATTTCAGAAAACAAAAAGCTGCCACTGGAAATACCAGGAAACAGCTACAGAGATTACATAGAGATTTTAGCTTATTTTATTTTTCAAGAAAAAATGAAATTTGAAATAAGATTTCTCTCCAGTTCAAAAAAACAGGGACGAAAACTCTTACTGCCAAGTTCTTGTCTATCAATTATTGTCAGTGATATCCTGATAATTTCATATAATTAAGGAATAAAAATTGACCCTCTGTGACTTAAAACTGCAATAATCTAGCAAATGGTGATTGCCCATGTTCTAAATATCTATGTTATACATGTACACAGATGGTAAACATCTATGTTATAAATGTAAAACAACGACTATAATAATTATTATTATAATAATCTAGCCGGAGAAACTGCAGACCATAAAACAGTATGGGCTCCCCCTGCTGTTTCTACTGCTAAACTTAACTAACATTTCCGGTTGCCAGGGCTTGGTGCCCTGATTTTAAGGCTGATTCATAAACAAAGGGTAAACAAAACAAAATTAAAACACCATTATGTCAATAAATCAGTGGGTTGAGGGGAAGAGGAGAAAGGAGAGTGCCAATGCATTTAATGTAATAAGGAAGAGTGAACATGAAGGTGAGTAGTGCTTGGAATTCCAAAAGGTAATGCGTTTCCAGGGAGCATGGAGCTGTCCGGCCACTGCATTTAGATTAAGAAGTTTTCCAAGTCTGACTTCCTGTGGAACTTTTCCAATCTAAAAATCATGTAATGCCCTTGGGCAAACTGGATACGGTGCTGCCATCTCTAATCTCTGCAAGTGCAACATGTAAACCAGCCCCAGCCCAACAGGGCACACTAAGGAGATTATTTCGGAGAAACTGTAATGACATTGAACAGGAGGCTAGTTTAACATCTTGTCCAAGTGAGATTCCCAAGCCTCCTCCGTGATGGCTGCTTGGAGTTCTGTAGGCTAATGAGGGGAACCATCTGTAGTACTTTGCCGGCAGATGTGTCCCCCTCATACTGTGCCAATGTCTCTTGAGGAGAGGGTCTGTCGAGGGCTCCAGCATCACTCTGCAAAGGAAGACTGTGCTATTTCACAAGCGTGTAATCTAGAGGCCAAACAAATATTTAATTATTCGCATATACACATTTTAGTATGCCTTATCTTTTCAAAAGTATCAGAATGAATGTGTGAGTGTCCTTATTTGTAAGTATGTCATTATGTTGTCACATTCAGAGACATCTACCCAAGCAAGTAAAAACGATATCCTATGGTTATTTCTTTAACTAAAATTCTATGCACTGTTTAGAATGAAAGAAGGATTTGAATCAAATGAACTAATTATTTGCCGAGATCACTATTTCAAAGTCATCAGAGCAATCGCTAAAGAGAAAATATATAAATATATTCAGGTATGTTTCCCTTCCTTCCTTCAAATGTGTTCATTTGCCATATAGAGTTACTTTCAAATTCTGTAATATCAAAATGTGATAAGAAATTAAATTCAAATGATAACTCTTAAAATCTTTATGAGTAAATTTCAAATTAAGATGGAATGACATTTCAAAGCATTTATGTGGTAGCATATGGAAAATTATATAAGGGTTATAGTAGGCATCAAAATATTTTAAGGCAACCATTAAACAGTCTTAAAGATAGACCTAATCACAAACTCAGCACTTAAAGTAGGTACTTACATAGTACAAAGCTGTTTTAAAAGAGTATAAATTATTTTATTTTGCTGTAATTCTCAAATTTTTATGACAATTCAACTCTATCATTCATGTGTTTCAATTAATCCACTGTCACTGATAGAGCCTTATTAAAGTTAATTTGCTTTTTCTAAAAAAACAGTAGTAACACTCCTTTTCAGGTACTGACTTGAAACTCTTATTTAATTGTAGGAGCTCGGCTTCTATATCAAAAGACAAAAGGGACACAGAGGAGACAAGGTCAACTGAAGATTTTTAAGATTTTTTAACCAGGGCTTTATTATATATAAAAAGTTATAAGATGATTAAAATCAAGAGAAACATGTCAACATTTTGACTTGGCTGGTAACAAGATTAAGTGAATTTTTTATATCAAATATGCAGTTTTTAGTAAAAGTTTAAAATATACTCAAAATAGTCGTCTGTGTAAATGTCACACACCAACACCACGACCAGCTATTTTACTATCTAATGTCTCACATAGGCAAGATTTTAAATGTTATTTCTCCAACAGCATGGTAATATAAATTAGGCTAAGGTAAGACTGAGACAATGTCTTCCTTCCTGAAACCTCCTCTTAAATTACATCTGCCTTCCAAGAATATTATTACAAGAGTTTTGGTTCAGATTATCCTTATTCTCTATATCTGACATAAATACAGATATATGAATGACATTTAAAAAGGAAAGTTCTTCTTTATAACCTTCAGCTTGTTTTCATAATAAATTCCACGGGGAATATTAGTAATAATAATTGATTTTAGCAATAAGTAATAGAGTTATAAACAGATCCAGCTGTTTAGTGAAAGAAATGTCTCAGCTTCGGGTTTTATTTATTAGCATTTGAAGTTCCTCCATAACCCTAGTAAGATCAGTTATGGCTTAATTAAATGAGAAAGATGGCCTGCCAAACATTCTTTGTTCTTAAAAGAAATACTGTATGTTTTCTGTTTTCCTGTAAATCATCACAACCTATTTCTATTTGAGAATAGATAGAGCTCCAAATCTACATCTACTTTATACCTCCCGAATAAAGTCTCTTTTCCCTGCAAATTTTATATTTTCTTCATAGTGTACCATCTACAAATACCGTCTTAAGAGGTTTCTCCTTTACCAACCATTTGAGAGTTACTCATCTCAGAGGTGCACCAGTGAGGAGGTAACAGAGCCTGTTCACAGTAGAAATATTTGCTACTTAAAAATGAACACAAATTTACACTTACAACATGTCCTCAGTGCTGTGTTTGTGATGAAGTTCCATAGTTATTACGTGTCCTAAGTATATGTTCAAGCATATCTACAAATGAAAAACAAACGGCTAAAAATTCACTGGCAAAAGATTGAGCTGCTCCATCAACATGGCAGGAATATTTCAAATAAATGATCTCTTCTCAAATCCTTTGGAGAAATGATTGCATTTGTCTGGCCTTTCCTCTCCCTGCCCCTGCCCACCGTTTTTCTCTACTTTCATCTATAATCTCGTCTGCTCCTCTCTGGCCACACTGCAATGATTCCCCCATTACGCTGATGGAAAAAAATGAGGAGGATGAGGGATAAGGGGAGGGGAGAAGACAGACGCCTTCCCGGATTAGAGAGCAACAAGGCGGCTCCCCTCTCCCACCACTAGCTGGCGCCAGAGCCCTAAAGATGCAGTGATATATTGCATCATCTCTTGCTAATTAACAAAGCTGTTTTCGAACTGATCGTAGTTATTCGAGGAAAACATGAAATGATTTTGACTGTGAACATGCAGTAAAGCAGCAGCAGCATCGAGGGTGACATCTCGATGAAAACTCCATCCTTTGCCTTTAAGCTTTTGTCTTTAAAAAAATGGCAGAAAAAAAAAAAGAAATGCATCCTTGAAGAATTCGTGGGTTTTTATCTTACCGAAATAATAAACCAAAGGAAGTCTTTTTATCCTCTACAAACTATTCACTGCATACATAAAACTGTAAAACTTTCCGGTTATATAATGCTCTGGTAACCTAAATAAAGTGCCTTTTTTTTATTACGCCTTTAGTGTAAGACAGGAATGCCCGACACGTCAGGGTCACACTACTTGACTGCGTTAGCTCCTAATTCACTTTCACACTCCTTCCTCCTAACTAGTTTCAGCTTTCTTCTTCTGACCACAGACGCTCCGAGCTTTTGCTTTTCTCATCCTATCCTTCCCTCTTGTACAAGCAAACACTGTCCTTCCAGATGCTTCCATCGCTGCAGGAGCTGTAGGGAGGAGCCCTCGGCCAGCCAGACAAATGCACAAAACATTGCTCACTTTAGGAAAAGATGGCTCCTGGACAAACGAGCAGGAAACAGCGCGTTTAGTTGACGATGTAAATTATCATTATGCAAGTAAGACATACTGAGTTTAGTTCTGGCTAGAATAAAATCCAAGGTGAAAAATTCAAGCACCGTAAGCGCTGCCATAGAAAATGTTATTTTTCATTTGGGAAAATTTCCTATATATGTAGCACATTTTTATCATTAGAAAAATAAAGAACACTGATTATTTTGACAAGAGAAGGTACATTCAAACTGCAGTGAAATACTATAATTTTTTAAAGAAATACTTTATAGTTTGACTTGTCAACATATTAAATGGCTGGGAATACTCATTCAAATCACACGCCCTATTACCCACTCCATGCCCTCATTTCCTCTGGGGACTGCAGAGGCCTGGCACTTGGGAAAAGAAGGAACTGGCTTCTCTGAGCCTTCTTCTGGCTTTCATAGGAGAAGAATGTCAAGCTTTCTTTCCTTCACCCTTACCCTAATTCCTCCAAGGAAAAATGCTAAGCTTTATCTAGGGTGGACTTGCTTTACCCTACACTAAAAATAAGACTGAAACTTCTGTTCTCCCTCTATCAGCCAGATTTCTACATGCGGTTTTTCTAAGGCCACTCCTGAACTGGTTTTCCCTCAGGATATCAGGGAATCATTCATTACCCTTTAATCTCCAAATATAACATCCCAGAAATGAACCAGGACAGAAAGTAGCCTGGACTGCAAACCAATGTTTGTTTTGATGGCTTTTTGGTTTTCTAGTTGAAATCTCTTTTAGAGACTGTTTTGTAAGGACAACCGGATGACTTTGATCTAGGAGAGAACATTGAGAAAGTGAAAATGAAGTTTGAGGGAAGTGTCAAAAATGCCGCGTAACAAACAACCAGAAGCTCAGTACGTCTGCGGCGTAACGAAAGGTCAGGTTTAATCCTGTTATCAGTCGTAATTTTGCTGGCCCTTTCAAGAGACATCATGACAGAGAAACTACATTAACCACAATTTGGTATGCCCTAATGTTCATGCTAACCACAGTTATCTTTTGTTACTTACTGGCCTTGACCTGTAGATGGACTGCACCGGGTGCTACTGAAACCGCAGATGGCTCTCTAAAGCCTAGCGCAGGCCTGAGTCATATGCGGTTTAATTCATATTCCACTCAACATGCCCGTTTTATTTCCAGTGGAAATTGCTCATTTAATTGCACTGTAAGTTTTATGGGGTATGCCCTAGGCTGCGTTCTTTATGCTAGGCATTTCAGTATTTATGGCGTAGCTATACCCAAAACTTCAAACGTAAAGTAAAACCAGCAAAATATGCTCTCCTCCAGTTCCATAAATACTTTTCACCAGTTTCATTATTTTTTCCAATGAGATTAAATGAGTGTGTTAAACTTGTAACATAGACTGTTAGTTGGTGTCTCCAGAGCTGCTTTTGTCCTTCATATTCGAATCCAATATAGCCCCTTTTCGCTGCTTCTGAATGAGACTGCAAAGAGCAAGTATGGTCCTTCTGTGAACCGTCTAGCTCTCCAGGAACAATAAAGACTTCCTCTGTTGGTTGTCTATAGAATTTTTATCTGTGAGAATAACCTGTAAAAGGTTTCGGTGTTTTTTAATGAACTGTGCCTGCTTCTAGGTCACACCTACACCCACTAAATAAACACTCTAGATTACAGATCGAATGTGTGTATTGCAAAATATAGCTCATTTAAAGAAATAAATATGTCAGCCTTGTACTGCAGATGGCTCTGTGTTTTGGGGCAGGAGCACACAGACATATGATTTTACCTGTAGCAGATCAAAATGCATTCCCATACAACACAAATGCAGAAAGGACTCTACTATGTTTTACTCAACCTACGACTGTTTTTAATCTGCTACTATTATCCATCCCACTATGTGAAATATACAAAAGCATGTTTCCAAGAAACTCCAGAGTTTTAGACAAATGCTTCTTGATAAACGCCATTAGTGGCTTTTTAGACAGTTTAAGTAGAATGGTACAAACAGAAGCCTCATCATAGGGGTTTCAGAAAAGGAAAACAGTAGGATAATAGGTAGAGAACAACTCATTTGTCTATAGATTTGAAAGGTGTCAGAGGGTCAAGTGAAGATGTTTGCCAAATTGAAGGCGGTAAGGACATATTTAGAGCCTCTAGGAAAGATGACAGATCTCAAGGACTAAGATTTGAATGCAGGAACAAAGCAGAATAGAAAAAGACTTGAGTTGTGTTTTCAGAAGAATAGGGAACAATTCCTAGACTTAGAAGGAGCTAGAGGTGGTAAGTTGACCTTTAGTAATAGAATTCTTAGAAATTTGCCTCCAGTGTAGTAGATGCCAGTGATTCAAGGGTGACTGAGGGTCTTAAGAAAGATATGGCTTCTTCCGTCCCAGAAAAGCCCCAGGGAGTGATCCCTGCAAATCCTCCAGAATCCAAGGTGTGCACCCAGTGACAGCCTTCCTCACAGGACTTAGTTTAAACTTACTCATCACAGCATTGGTGTGATATTCCTATCTCAAGTAGGATTCAGTGCAGACGCAACTGGCTGAAAACCCAAAATAACAGTGGCTTAGGTAAGATAGAAATTGTAGTCATTATTGGGATTGTCCACACGTTCTGGTTCTCCTGCTTTTAGGGCAAATAGACTACTTGCTTACCTTTTTGGAAGTTAGATATGGTATGTGACTTGCATTAGTCAGCAAAATGGCATGTGTCATTTTCCTGTGCAAGCCTTACCGGTATACGATTCACTACATTTCCTCTGACTTTGTCAGCAACAGTGAAAGCATTGGTTGACATGGACACTGTCAGCCTGGTTTCTGAGTACCCACAATGAGCAGAGTCCCCCTGCTGACCAGCAAGGGACATATGGTGTGATCAAGAATAAACTTGTGCCGGACTCGGTGGCTCACGCATATAATCCCAGCACTTTGGGAGGCCAAGGCAGATGGATCACGA
>PVKV010041200.1:0-11633 GCA_004027835.1 Alouatta palliata | reverse complement strand
TATTTATATATTTATATATTATATATTTAATATATAAATATTTAAATATGTATATAAATATACATTTATAAATATAATTTATGTAAAAAATATATTTTATGTATATTAAATATAAAAGCCTACCATTTATGTCACAATTAGTTTAAGTTGTTAGTTTATTTATATGTAGACAATAATAATATATATGTGGCTGGGTGCCATGGCTCACAACTGTAATCACAGCACTTTGAGAGGCTGAGGCAGGTGGATTACCTGAGGTCAGGAGTTCGTAACCAGCCTGGCCAATATGGTGAAACCCCATCTCTACTAAAAATACAAAAATTAGCTGGGCATCGTGGTGTATGCCTGTAATCCCAGCTATTAGAGGGGCTGAGGCAGGAGGATTGCTTGAACCTGGGAGGTGGAGGTTGCATTGAGCTAATATCTATATATGTATGTATATGGTAAATTCCTGTACCAGCTAAGCCAATTTAGGTAAGGGCTTGAGGCCTTTTTTTTTTTGAGATGAAGTTTCATTCTGTCACCAGGCTGGAGTACAGTGGTGCGATCTTGGTTCACTGCCACCTCTGCCTCCCAGATTCAAGTGATTCTCCTGCCTCAGTCTCCTGAGTAGCTGGGATTACAGGTGTGTGCCACCATATCTGGCTAGTTTTTGTATTTTTAGTAGAGACAGGGTTTTGCCATGTTGGCCAGGCTGGTCTCGAACTCCTGACCCTCAAGTGATCCACCCACCTCAGCCTCCCAAAGTGCTGGGATTACAGGTGTGATCCACCGTGCCAGACTTTTGCTTGTTTAAATTAAGAAATGATGTCTTTCTCTTAATAATTATATATATATTTTGTAAGGCACTGGAATTATTGATGCCACCTGTTACAGACAATGCGAATGCAAGAATGAAGGCACACATACGGCGTGGAACAGCATTCTGTCAACTAGAATTGTATGTAGAAGGTAAGAAATTGATAGAAGTGGTTTAAGTCTCAAGTTATACTCTGAAAAAAAGTCACTGGAATTATTTAAGATCATGACTTTTTTCTCTTTTTTTAAATTGTTTTTATGTATATTTTATTTATTTTTTATTTTATTTTTTAGAATAGGTATGGTCAAAAGGATCATGACTTTTAAGGACTACATTTAAACAATATTTTTAGCATTTAATTTATTCTTTGAAATGTCTGCAACATATCTGACAAAACATGATTTCAAAATTATATTTTAAACATTCATTGTAGAAGGGAATTAAAACAAGTGTGAATAACAAGTTTCAGTCTAGCAGAATGCTGTATTACCAGACAATTCTTCTCTAGAAAGATACATGATAAATGCTGGGTGTGGTGCTTCACTCTTGTAATCCCAGGGACTAGGGAGGCTGAAGTGGGAGGATGGCTGGAGGCCAGGAGTTTGAGACCAGCCTGGGCAACATAGTGAGACCCTGTCTCTTAAAAAAAAATCATGATAAAATATATAAATTGATTTATTTGAGATATTATTGAAAGTTTTTTTTTGTTTGTTTGTTTTTTTTTTGAGATGGAGTCTCGCTCTGTTGCCCAGGCTGGAGTGCAGTGGCACGATCTTGGCTCACTGCAACCTCTGCTTCCTAGGTTCAAGCAATTCTCCTGTCTCAGCCTCCCGAGTAGCTGGGACTACATGCACCTGCCACCATGCCTGGCTAATTTTTGTATTTTTAGTAGAGATGAGGTTTCACCAGCTTGGCCAGGCTGGTCTCGAACTCTTGACCTCATGATTCACCCACCACAGCGTCCCAAAGTGTTGGGATTACAGGCATGAGCCACTGCGCCCGGCTGGAAATTCATCTCAAAGATCTTCTTTGGTCACACCCTGTGTGTGTGTACACACCTAAGCTTAGAAATAACTGATCTACCATAGTGTATGCACATTGCTTATATTTGTTAGATTGTATTAAGGTCTGTAATTTAGCCCCATATATGCAGAAGACATATAGCATTTTTATTTTATTTTAAATAGATTTGGGGGGCCAGGTACGGTAGCTCACACCTCTAATTCCAGAACTTTGGGATGCCAAGGTGGGCGGAGGTCACCTGAGGTCAGGAGTTCGCCAGCCTGACCAACATAGTGAAACCCTGTCTCTACTAAAAATACAGAATTAGCTGAGTGTGGTGGCACATGCCTGTAATCCCAGCTACTTGGGAGGCTGAGGCAGGAGAATCGTTTGAACCTGGGAGGCAGAGGTTGCGGTGGGCTGAGATCTTGCCATTGCATTCCAGCCTGGGCCACAAGAGCAAAGCTCCGTCTCAAAAACAAAAACAAACAATTATATGTATATGTATATATGTATATACATATACATATATATATGTATATATGTATGTATGTATAGGCTATTTGCAGTTACTCATGCTGCACCAAAGGGAAAATTTTGTAGTAGCCAAAGTTTATCTTCAAGGCTCCTCCTCCCATACCTCCCTAAGGAGAAGCCTGTTCAGCTTCCATTCACTCAAGGCCTAAAGGCCACCTCTTGATGATGTCTTGCCAGGGCAAGCTATACATTTTTATTATTTCTGATTTCATTTTTAAAGTTGGTTCTGCCATTTTTAGGAGATTTTTTTTTTTTTTTTTTTTTGGAGACAGAGCCTTGCTCTGTTGCCAACGCTGGAGTGCAGTGGCACAATCTCAGCTCACTGCAACCTCCACCTCAGGAAATTTTTTCTAACCAAAGCATCCACATTGTGTTTATATGCCCCATTCTTTTTTAAATGTCTTATTCAGTTTCAGGAGGATAAAGATAACCAAGCAGGAATGAAATGTTCTTTAGAAATTATGGCATTATAGATTGTTTTGAGCTATAAAGACTCTTTCTTTTAAATATGAGACAGTTGAGGCTTGGAGAAGGCAATTCAGTGAACTGCCTAACCTGGCATAGCAAATTAACAGCATTTTAGGGACTAGAACTCAAGGTTCCTTACTCTGAAAGAAATATTTTTTCCATGGCATTTTTGGGTAAAGATTGAGATCTAGTTACTATTTTTTTTTTTTTTTTTTTTTTTTTTGAGATGGAGTCTCGCTCTGTCGCCAAGGCTGGAGTGCATTGGGACGAGCTGGGCTCACTGAAACCTCCGCCTCCTAGGTTCAAGCGACTCTCCTGCCTCAGCCAGGACTCCTGAGTAGCTGGGATTACAGGTGCGTGCCACCATGCATAGCTAATTTTCATACTTTTAGAAGAGATGGGATTTCACCATGTTGGTCAGGTTGGTCTCAAACTCCTGATCTCGTGATCCTCCCGCCTCAGCCTCCCAAAGTGCTGGGATTACAGGAATGAGTGTCCTTTTAACAAGCAGTATAGACAGTGCTTTCATTTTTAACCATCTTTTCTCAGAGGAATTCTGTACATATGGTAGCTACAGAAAAAAGCTTATACCACATTCTAGTCTATGAATAAAGTATGGTTTGAGTCTACAAAAGTTATTTATTTAGTTAGTTATTTATTTGAGATGGAGTCTCACTCTGTCACCCAGGCTGGAGTGTAGTGGCACCATCTTGGCTTACGGCAACCTCCACCTCCTGGGTTCAAGCAATTTTCCTGCCTTAGCCTCCCGTTTATGTTATAATGAGTTTAAGTTGTTAGTTTATTTGTGCTTGTAAAATAACTGCTGCTTACAGAATATTGAATAAAATAATAATTTCCCAAATCACTGAAAAATTTCTGCAGTCTTATAAAGATACTACTATGTGTGTAAAGATGGGAATCTAATTTAAAACTTGGTACTTGTCCTGAACTATGCTACTAGTGTTTGTTTTTTTTAAATAACTATTGTCTAGATAAGAGACATACTAATAAAGCATTTCTTTTATTCATCATCATTGATATATAAACATAGGCTTACAGGATTATGAAGCAGCACTTAAGATTGATCCATCCAACAAAATTGTACAAATTGATGCTGAGAAGATTCGGAATGTAATTCAAGGAACAGAACTAAAATCTTAATGACTATTACAAGAAACTAAGTATTGTTATAAGTTTTTTAAAAATACCTGGAGGCATTAGGAATCTTTGTACATATCATGGTTGATTGTACAGAATCACTTTCTGTTTAGTACTCTAGTTCTGTAGAGCTGTAGAGGGCAAAATATTATAAGTCTATAGAAAATAAACTGTTTGAGTTGAATCATTCCTGAATAAGTAAATCTAAATAAGAATAATCTATTTTAATTCCTTATTTCTTCATATTAATACCTACTTATCTGGCTGGGTGCAGTGGCTCACACCTGTAATTCCAGCACTTTGGGAGGCCGAGGCAGGCGGATCATGAGGTCAAGAGATTGAGACCGTCTTGGCCAACATGGTAAAACCCTGTCTCTACTAAAAATACAGAAATTAGCTGGACGTAGTGGTGCACGCCTGTAGGTCCAGCTACTCAGGAGGCTGACGCAGAAGAATCTCTTGAACCAGGGAGGTGGAGGTGGCAGTGGGCATAGATCCTGCCACTGCGCCCCAGCCTGGTGACAGAGCGAGACTCTGTCTGAAAAAAAAAAAAAAACACAAAAATACATACACATTTTTGTGTTGCTGAATTAAGCTTGCTCTTGTAACAAAATATATTTTGCTATAGTTGCCAGGACACTTACTGATTAATTTTTAACCAGGTAGAATTTTAAAATAAAAGATTGTTTATATTTTTGTTTGTATTAAATATACCATTTAATTGACTGAATGGTTGACTTTGGTATAATAAATATTGATAGGTTTTCTGTTAGTTTCCAAATACACAGAACCTTATTTTTTCTTTAATACTTCTCTAACACCTGTTGTTCAAGATTAGATCAGTTCAACCTAGTATAAAACCACTGTTGAGAAAACCTTATGTTCAACTTCAGTTATAGGCTGTGCTCCTGAAAACTGATCATATTTCTTTTTTTTTTTTGAGACGGAGTTTTGCTCGTTACCCAGGCTGGAGTGCAATGGCGCGATCTCGGCTCACCGCAACCTCCGCCTCCTGGGTTCAAGCAATTCTCCTGCCTCAGCCTTCCGAGTAGCTGGGACTACAGGCACGTGCCACCATGCCCAGCTAATTTTTGTATTTTTAGTAGAGACAGGGTTTCACCATGTTGACCAGGATGGTCTCGATCTCTTGACCTCGTGATCCACCCGCCTCGGCCTCCCAAAGTGCTGAGATTACAGGCGTGAGCTACCGCGCCCGGCCTAAACTGATCATATTTCATAACACTATCTGGTGAAGATAAATTTTTTTAGTGAAATAGTTTTCTAATGCCTCCAAGTAGACAAGGGGATAAAAGTGACAGCAAAGCATTAGATATTAACCTGGTATATTATGGTACTGGCATTGGATTGCACCAACATCTGTGTTGTATCACTGTGATTATGCAAGCATTAAGCACAATAGCACAGCTTCTCTTTTTCATGTAGTTATTGTAATTCTGATTAGATTTTAACGTGAATTTTTTTTTTTTTTTTTTTTTTTTTGAGATGGAGTCTCCTGTTGCCCAGGCTGCAATGGATGTCTGGATCTTGGGTCACTGCAACCTCCTCTTCCCAGATTCAAACAGTTCTCCTGCCTCAGCCTCCCTAGTAGCTAGGCGCCTGCAACCAAGCCCAACTAATTTTTGTATTTTTATTAAAGACAGCATTACACCATGTTGGTCAGGCTGGTCTTGAGCTTCTGACCTCAGGTAATCTGCCTGCCTCTGCCTCCCAAAGAGCTGGGACTACAGGTATTAGCCACCATGCCTAGCCATTTATTTTTTCAAAGCAAGGTGGGCAGATCACCTGAGGTCAGGAGTTTGAGACTAGCCTGACCAACATGGCGAAACCCTGTTTCCATTAAAAATACAAAATGTAGCTGGGCATGGTGGTGTGCATACCTGTAGTCCCAGCCGCTTGGGTGGCTGAGGCAGGAGAATTGCTTGAACCAGGATGCGGAGGTTTCCGTGAGCTGACATGGCATTACTACACTCCAGCCCAGGCAACAGAGTGAGACTCCGTCTCAAAAAAAAGAACAAAAGAAAACAAAGCTGGGATGAATTTTTATAGTATCTGATCTTCTGATGCCACAAATTGTTGTGTGAGTCCTTTGATTTTTTTTTTTTTTTTTTTTTGAGATGGAGTCTCGTGCTTGTCACCCAGGCTGGAGTGCAATGTTACTATCTCGGCTCACTGCAACCTCTGCCACCTGGGTCCAAGCAATTCTCCTGCCTCAGCCTCCTGAGTAGCTGGGATTACAGGTATGCACCAGCATGCCTGGCTAATTTTGTATTTTTAGTAGAGATGGGTTTCTCCATGTTGACCAGGCTGGTCTCGCAATCCTAACCTCGGGTGATCCACCTGCCTTAGCCTCCCAAAGGGCTAGGATCACAGGCGTGAGTCACAGCACCCAGCCTGATTTTTTTAATAAGGTCGATTTAATTAAAAAAAAATTTCGGCTGGACGAGGTGGCTCACACCTGTAATCCTAGCACTTTGGGATGCTAAAGTGGGAGGATCACGAGGTCAGGAGTTCAAGATCAGCCTGGCCAATATGGTGAAACCTCATCTCTACTAAATATACAAAAAGTACCTGGTCATGGTGGTGCACACCTGTAGTCCCAGCTACACAGGAGGCTGAGGCAGGAGATTTGCTTGAACCCAGAAGGCGGAGGTTACAGTGAAGAGAGATCATGCCACTGCACTCCAGCCTGGGTGACAGAGTGAGACTCAATCTCAAAAAAAAAAAATTCTAGTTAGGCAATGAAAATTTAATTATTTGAGCCGGGCACGGTGGCTCAAGCCTGTAATCCCAGCACTTTGGGAGGCCGAGGCGGGTGGATCACGAGGTCAAGAGATCGAGACCATCCTGGTCAAGACAGTGAAACCCCGTCTCTACTAAAAATACAAAAATTAGCTGGGCGTGGTGGCACATGCCTGTAGTCCTAGCTACTCGGGAGGCTGAGGCAGGAGAATTGCTTGAACCCAGGAGGCAGAGGTTGCGGTGAGCCAAGATCGCGCCATTGCACTCCAGCCTGTGTAACAAGAGCGAAACTCCGTCTCAAAAAAAAAAAAAAAAAAAAAAAAAAAAAAAAGAAAATTTAATTATTTGATTGAAATTATTTCCATATACCAAATGGATAATAAATAAAATGTAGCTGTTACAGAAATGTAAACTGAAAAGACCTTTAATCTTCCACTGTTGTGATTACCATACACAGTGTACACATTTATTAAAGAAGACTTAAATTTAATTATTAACAAATGTCAAGGCTATAAGACAACATTGCACACACAAAAAAAGATGCTAGTGCATTTTTATAATGGATGCTTTTTAGGAACAAGAAACAGTTATTGTTAAAGTACAATCTGAAAAAGAGTATTTCCTGACATGCCACTAACCTCTTGATGACATTCACTTGACGGTCAACTAGGATTGATGAGTAACTGGTTTCCCAAAATAAATCTTTATCTCCGCTGGGCCTGGTGGCTCATGCCTGTAATCCCAGCACTTTGGGAGGCCAAGGTTGGCGGATAACTTGGAGTCAGGAGTTCAAGACTAGCCTAGCCAACATGGTGAAACTGCACTCCAGCTTGGGCAATAGAGTGAGACTCCTTCTCAACAAACAAACAACAAAATGAAAACTTTTTAAAGTGCTTAAGCATTTTATTAGAAATGCTTATTTTTCCTTCAGTCAAAAGACAGTATTTTTATTGATTGATTGATTGATGGAGTCTTGCTCTGTCACCCAGGCTTTAGTGCAGCGGTGTGATCTTGGCTCACTGCAGCTTTCCTGTCCTGGGTTCAAGTGATTCTCTTGCCTTAGCCTCTCAAGTAGCTGGGATCAGAGGCGCGCACCACCACATCCAGCTAATTTTTGTATTTTTAGTAGAGACAGGGTTTCACCATTTTGGTCAGGCTGGTCTTGAACTCATGACCTCAAGTGATTTGCTCGCCTTGGCCTCCCAAAGTGCTGGGACTACAGGCTTGAGCCCCCATGCCTGGCTCCACAAATTTAAAGATATAATTAGCTTTTATCAGTGACTCATGAATCAAGTAGCATCTTATATAAAGATTTAGAAGAGATACTCCTAGATGTGGCAGAATGAAACTACCTTTCCAAAATTATGATTAAGACAATGAAAGAGATTTAACTGAATTTATCTAGCTTTTAACCTCCAAGCTGTCCTTGTTCATTCCTGGGCATAGGCTGAACTAACTTTAACTAATGGGTGAGGTGACTCATGCCTGTAATCCCAGCACCTTGGGAGGCTGAGGCAGGTAGAAGGTCAGAAGTTTGATAGCAGCCTGGCCAACATGGTGAAACCCTGTCTCTACTAAAAATACAAAAAATTAGCTGGGCGTGGTGGCGAAAGCCTGTAATCCCAGCCACTCAGGAGGCTGAGGCGGGAAAATCGCTTGAACCTGGGAGGTGGAGGTTGCAGTGAGCTGAGATCGTGCCATTGCACTCTAGCCTGGGTGAAAGAGCAAGAGCAAGAATCTGTTTTGAGAAAAAAAAAAACAAAACTTATTTTATATTTTAAACAAAGAAAGTAACAGCCCTTTCCCAAAGCAGACCTCTTTCTTGCCTGGGGAATAAATTGCCTTTGTAGGACTAACGTTAGCCACAAGATTAAAAATTATGATTTAGGCTGGGTGCAGTGGCTCATACCTGTAATCCCAGCACTTTGGGAGTCCGAGGTGGGTGGATCACCTGAGGTCAGGAGTTCAAGACCAGCCTGGCCACCATGGTGAAACCCCATGCCTATTAAAAATACAAATTGGCATGGTGGCACATGCCTGTAATCCCAGCTACTCATGGGGAGGCTGAGGCAGGAAAGTCGTTTGAACCTGGGAGGTTGCAGTGAACCAAGATCTCGCCATTGTACTCCAGCCTGGGCGTCAATAGCAAAACTCTGTCCCAAAAAAAAAAAAAAAAATTGTTTAGAAGTCATGCAGCTGGAGGCTACAGAATTCTGACTTTCCCTAAACTGCTCCTAAGATCAGTGTTTAAAATATTTTGCAGACCCTGCACTTAATGAATCAGCTGGCACTACCCAAATCAATAAAGGGACTTATCTAATCTTGTGAACCCCCACCCAGGAACTAACTTGAGAAAAGCAGCTCTGACTCCCTATAATTTCATCTCTAACCAATCAGCACTCCTGGCTCAATGGCTTCCCCCTACCCACTAAGTTTTCCTTAAAAACTCTGCTTCCCCGTTGCTTGGGGAGACTAATTTAAGTAATAGTAAAACTCTCAACTCCTGCACAGCTGGCTCTGTGTGAATTACTCTTTCTCTATTGCAGTTTCCCTGTCTTAATAAATGGACCCTGTCTAGGGAACAGAAACCCTTTGGGAGGTTACAAGAACAGTTTATATGTTCAAGGTAGTTCAGGCAGGAAAGAAGAG
Organism: Alouatta palliata; assembly: GCA_004027835.1. Taxonomy (NCBI): domain Eukaryota; kingdom Metazoa; phylum Chordata; class Mammalia; order Primates; family Atelidae; genus Alouatta; species Alouatta palliata. The sequence goes on along the minus strand of PVKV010041200.1, from coordinate 2,260 downwards.
ACGGCATAATATGAAAAGTGGGTTAGTTGATGTCTGATTACCTCAGATCACTTTCCTTGTAAGAGTTAAAACAGAGGGGACCTCCCTATCCTGCCAGCTAAAAGGGGCCTGTTTGGGGATTTGGCTGTCATCTATCTCCTGATTTATCAGATCAGATAAACAACTAAGTTTTTGGCCAGGCACTGTGGCTCACTCCTGTAATCCCAGTACTTTGGGAGGCTGAGGTGGGCAGACCACCTGAGGTCAGGAGTTTGAGACCAGCCTGGCCAACCCCATCACCACTAAAAATACAAAAATTAGCTGGATGTGGTGGCAAGCACCTATAATCCCAGCTACTAGGGAGGCTGAGGCAGGAGAATCTCTTGAACCTGGAAGGTGGAGGTTGCAGTGAGCCGAGATCGCGCCACTGCACTCTAGCCTGGGCAAAAGAGCAAGACTCTGTCTTGAGGAGAAAAAAAAAAAAAAAAAAAAAAAACTAGAGTGCAGTGATGCAATCTTGACTCACTGCAACCTCCACCTCCCGGGTTCAAGTGATTCTCCTGCCACAGCCTTCTAAGTAGCTGGGACTACAGGCACATTAACACCGAGTTAATTTTTTAATTTTTGTATTTTTTAGTAGAGGTGGGGTTTCACCATGTTGGCCAGGCTAGTCTTGAACTCCTGACCTTGTGATCCCCCCGCCCTGGCCTCCCAAAGTGCTGGGATTACATGTGTGAGCCACTGCACCTGACCAATCCTGAGAATTTTAGCAACAACAAAAATGACCCAATGGTGCAACTGCCGTAGTTAGGAATTTTAAGTTAGTGTCTAGATGCTACACAGAAAACGGTAAATTCACTTGCCACAAATTGGGTACCTACAGTGAAGGGGAAAATGGTTTGTATGGTTTATACCACAAGAACAGGCTAATAAACTCAAATGTTACTGCCTAATTCACTTGGAAATCTTGTGCAGTGGCTATTTGATGTTTTGAGGAAGTGAACAAAATTAATTTTTCTTCTTGCTTGTGCCATTACCAAATATCAGTTTGGGGGGTTATTGGAAGAAGTTGATGAGGCTGTAGAGTCTGAGCTGTTTCCTTACATCCAGCTACTTTTATGATTAGAAGATTCAACTTTTCTAATACCCTAATGACTCACAAATGTATTTTTTTTAATTAATAGTAATATCCTGGTATTAACATCAACCCTGATGGTAATAACACCAACAGGGGAAAATAACAATGATTGTTTTTTTCCCAGAAAGATACTCAGACCCAATTGTCAACATACGGTTTAAACAGATGGCAGCTGAAATAAATCTGTGTGTACGGTGGAATCACAGATTTTAAAAAATTGTATAGCCTGTCACCTACCACTGCTCACACTATGTTAAAGATACACAAATTAATTGCATTTATGAAAATATACCACATTACCTCACATCTTTGTACTTTTATCCACGTAGTTTCTTCTGCCAGAACAGCCTTCCTTTGATTTAACTTCATCTTTTCCAGGACGCTTCTCCTGATCTCTCTGGTCTTAATTTGAGCAATTCTGTCTCTATCTGAAAAGCGTGTGCATACTGCGTATTTTACATTACATAAATTATCACATGTTAATTTGCTAATCTAATTCTCCCAAAACATTGTTTGGTTTTTTTTTTTTTGAGACAGAGTTTCACTCTTTTGTCACCCAGGCTGCAGTGCAATGGCGCGATCTCGGCTCACTGCAACCTCCGTCTCCCAGAGTTCAAGTGATTCTCCTGCCTCAGCCTCCTCAAGTAGGTGGGATAAAAGGCACCCACCACCACACCCAGCTAATTTTTTTTGGGTTTCACCATGTTGGCCAGGCTGGTCTTGAACTCTGATTTCAGGTGGTCCACCCGCCTTGGCCTCCCAGAGTGCTGGGATTACAGGAGTTAGCCACCGTTCTTGGCCAGTATTGTTAATTAAAACAATAAAAGTCACTGTCTTTTATTTCTTTATCTCTATTTGCATAGTACAGTCTGCCATTAGTAAGGATTCAAAAAATATTTGCTAAATGAATCAATAAATTACAAGTTCTCTCCTCCACCAGCCTGGCAGTGGGAATTAACATTATGTTAAAAAAGTGGGAAATTGGCTGGGCAGCATGGCTCACTCCTGTTATCCCAATACTTTGAGAGGCTGAGGCAGGTTGACTGCTTGAGGACAGGAGTTTGAGATCAGTCTGGGTAACACAGTGAGACTCTGTCTACACACACACACACACACACACACACACACACACACACACACACA
>PVKV010041199.1:0-11632 GCA_004027835.1 Alouatta palliata | reverse complement strand
AAATAGCTTTTATCATTTTGAGATACGTTCCATCAATACCTAGTTTATTGAGGGTTTTTAGCATAAAGGGCTGTTGGATTTTGTCAAAGGCCTTCTCTGCATCAATTGAGATTATCATGTGGTTTTTGTCCTTGGTTCTGTTTATGTGGTGGATTATATTTATAGATTTGCGTATGTTGAACCAGCCTTGCATCCCTGGTATGAAGCCTCTGTACATATCAACTAATGTAATCAACAAAAACCTTGATTATAAACAACTTCATTAAAGTATAGAAAATGGAGGATAAGGACTTAAAGGAAGAAAGCAATATAGAGAGACTGGAATGGAAGGTGATGATGGTAGGCAAGAAAGAGTCAGCAAAATTTGAAAAATGCAAAAAATAATACTTTTAGAATGTTCAATGGTTTCATTAAAATGAATTGAAAATTATATTAGAAATAAATTGTATTTAAATAGTCTAACATTTTTATTATGTAGACTATTACATATATAGTATAGTTTCAATCTTTCTCAATTTTTGCTTCAGCTTTTGCTTTCATTAAGTCACCTATAATGGACACATATAAGTAAGTATACTCAAAAACTCCAACTTTAATATGCTTTTCATAGAACATACTTTTCTACTTACAAGTTACTGCATAGGAACGTTAATACTTGATGCTGAGAAATAAGATAGATTAACATATCATTCAGCTCATTTCCTTAATAATTATTTGTATTTACCCACCATTAAAGGACAATTCCATTTTGAATCTTTCTTTTTAATTTGAGAAGTTTCTTGTGCATAACAAAACTCTATTTTATATATTCTATAAAAATATTTGTAATTACAATATTATTACAATAAATCTTCTGCCACCCATAGGTTAAAGCATGAAATTAATTTTAGAGAATTTTTAACAACACAGAATTTTTTTCCTACCTGTTTTTGTTTTTAATTTATTTATTTTACTTTAAGTTCTGGCGTACATGTGCAGAACGTTCAGGTTTGTTGCATAGGTATACATATGCCACGGTGGTGGTTTGCTGCACCCATCACCCCGTCATCTGTATTAGATATTTCTCCTAATGCTCTCCTTCCCAATTCCCCTACCCCCTGCTATTCCTCAACTAGCCCCTCATCCCCCAGGTACTGATGTTCGATGTTCCCCTCCATGTGTCCTTTTGTTGTCATTGTTCAACACCCACTTATGAGTGAGAACATGTGGTGTTTGGTTTTCTGTTCTTGTATCAGTTTGTTGCAAATGATGGTTTCCAGTTTCATCCACGTCTGTGCAAAGGACATGAACTTTTTTATGGCTGCATAGTATTCCATGGTGTTTATGTGCCACATTTTCTTTATTCGGTCTATCCTTGATGGGCATTTGGGTTGGTTCCAAGTCTTTGCTATTGTGAACAGTGCTGCAATAAACATATGAGTGCATGTGTCTTTAGAACAGATTGATTTATAATCCCATTACAAGCCCAGTAATGGGATTGCTGGGGCAAATGGTATTTCTAGTTCTAGATCCTTTAGGAATTGCCACACTGTCTTCCACAATGGGTGAATTAATTTACCCTCCCACCAACAGCGTAAAAGCATTCCTATTTCTCCACATTCTCTCCAGCATCTGCTGTCTCCTGATTTTTTAATGATCACCATTCTAACTGGGGTGAGGTGGTATCTCAGTGTGTTTTTGATTTGCATTTCTCTAATGACCAGTAATTATGAGCTTTTTTTCATATGTTTGTTGGCTACATAAATGTCTTCATTTAAAAAGTGTCTGTTCATATCCTTTGCCCACTTTGTGATGGGGTTGTTTGTTTTCTTCTTGTAAATTTGTTTAAGTTATCTATAGATTCTGGATATTAGCCCTTTGTCTGATAGGTAGATTGCAAAAGTTTTTTCCCATTCTGTTGGTTGCCAGTTCGCTCTATTAATAGTTTCTTTTGCTGTGCAGAGGCTCTTAAGTTTAATTAGATCCCATTGATCTATTTTGGCTTTTGTAGCCATTATTTTTGGTGTTTTAGTCATGAAGTCCTTGCCTATGCTTATGTTCTGAATGGTATTGTCTAGGTTTTCTTCCAGAGTTTTTATGGTGTTAGGTCTCATATTTAAATCTTTAATCCCTCTAGAGTTAATTTTTGGATAAAGTTTAAGAAGGGATGCAGTTTCAGCTTTCTGCATATGGCTAGCCAGTTTTCCCATCAACATTTATTAAACAGGAAATCATTTCCCCATTGCTTGTTTTAATAAGGTTTGTCAAAGATCAGATGATGATAGTTGTGTGGCATTCTTTTTGAGGCATCTGTTCTGTTCCATGTGTCTATCTCTCTCTTTTGGTACCAATATTGCTGTTTTGATTACTGTAGCCTTGTAATATAGTTTGAAGTCAGGTAGTGTGATGCCTCCAGCTTTAAGGTGTTTTTTTCCAACTCTGTGAAGAAAATCACTGGTAGCTTGATAGGGATAGCAATGAATCTATAAATTACTTGGGTAGTGTGGCCATTTTCACAATATTGATTCTTCCTAACCATGAGCCTGGAAGGTTTTCCATCTGTGTCCACTCTTATTTCCTTGAGCAGCAGTTTATAGTACTTGAGGAGGTCCTTCACATCCCCTGTTAGTTGTATTCCTAGGTATTTTATTCTCTTTGTAGCAATTGCGAATGGGAGTTCACTCATGATTTGGCTCTCTGTTTGTCTGTTATTGGTGTATAGAAATGCTTGCGATTTTTGCACATTGATTTTTTATCCTGAGACTTTGCTGAAGTTACTTATCAGCTTAAGGAGATTTTGAGTTGACACGATGGGGTTTTCTAAATATACAATCATGTCATCTGCAAACAGGGACAATTTGATGTCCTCTTCCTATTCAAATACGCTTTATTTCTTTCGCTTGCCTGATGGCTCTAGCCAGAACTTCCAAGAGCAATGACAGCTGAGCTGGGACGTCCATCTTCTCCTGTCTATGATCCTGGTTCTCAGGCCTTTAGACTCAGAATGGAATCTATATCATTGTTTCTCTTAGCTGTAAGGGTCGCAAGACTTTGCACTACATTACTAGCTTTCCTGGGTATCCAGCTTGTAGATGGCAGAGTACGAAACTTCTTAGCCTCCATAATGGTGTAAGTCACTTTTTTATTAAGTCTTATTTTTAATTTCATAATGTATACAAATATACAGGAATAGTTTATGTCTTTTTTATTCCATTTTATTGTTCTTTGAAGATATTGAAGTTTCGACAAATTGAAAGATTGTGGCAACCCTGAGTTAGGGAGGTCAGTACCATTTTTCTAACAGCATGTGATCACACTGTTTATTATAATTAGGTAGTTTTTATAATACTTCAAACACTTTTGTTATTATAATAACTGTTATGGTGATCTGTGATTAGTGATCTTTGATAGTACTATTGTCATTGTTTCGCACTGCCAAAAACCATGCTCATATAAGATGGCAAAATTAATCCATAAGTGTTGTGTGTGTTCTATCTGCTATACCAACCAGTTATTTTCAGTTGTGCTCCCTTTTCTCAGGCCTCCCTGTTCCCTGAGACTCAACAATATTGAAATTATACTAATTAATAACCCTGCAATGGCCTCTAAGTGTTCAAGTGGAAGGAATAACGGCCCATCACTCACTTTTCATCAAAAACTAGCAATGATTATGCTTAGTGAGGAAGGCATGTCAAAAGCTTGAGATATGCTGAAAGCTATTCCTCTTGCCCCATACAATTAGCCAAGTAGTGAATGAAAAGAAAAAGTTCTTGAAATAAATTGAGAGTGTTGCTCCAGTGAACACATGAATAATAAGAAAGTAAAACAGCCTTATTTCTGATACGGAGAAAGTTTTGGTAGCTTAGATAGATCAAACCAAAGTCTAATCCAGAGCAATACTCTATCTCTCTTGAATTCTATGAAAGCTGAAGCCATCTAGGACTTTCATAGCTAAAGAAGAGAGGTCAATGCCTGACTTCAAAGCTTCAAAGGATAGGCAGACTCTCTTGTTAGAGGCACATGCAGCTGATGACTTTAAGTTTAAGCCAGTACTCATGTACCATTTGAAAATCTTGGGCACTTTAAGAGTTATGGTGACTCTACTCTGCCTTTGCTCTGTAAATGGAACAATAAAGCCTGGTTATTTGGCATATCTTTTTACAACATGGTTTATAGGATATTTTAAAGTCACTGTTGAGATCTACTGCTAAGAACAAAGATTTATTTCAAAATATTAATACTCATTAATAATGCATCTAGTCACTCCAGAGGTCTGGTAGAGATGTCTAATAAGATTAATGTTGTTTTCATGTCTGCTAACAAAAACCATTCTTTGGCCCATGGCTCAAGAAATAATATTAATTTTTAAGTTTTATAATTTTTAAAGTGCATGTTGTAAAGTTATAGCTGCCGTAGATACTGATTCCTCTGATGGATCTGGGCAAAGTAAATTGACAACCTCCCGGAAAGAATTCAACATGCTAGATGTCACTAAGAACATTTGTAATTTATGGAAGGAAGTCAAAATACTAGCATCAACAGGACTTCAGAAGTACATTCCAAAATATAAATAACTTTGAGACGTTAAAGACTTTAGTGGAGGCAGTCACTGCAGATGAGGTAGGAATCGCAAGATACTTCAAATTATAAGTGGAGCATCATAATGTGATTGAATTGTCGCAATTTCATGAAAAACTTGAACGGGTGAAGAGTTGTTACTTACGGATGTGCAAAGAAAGTGGTTCCTTGAGACAGAATCTGCTTCCAGTGAATATACTACATATGTTGTTGAAATGACAACCAAAGATTTTAATTATTACATAAATTTGGCTGATAAAACAGTGGCGGGGTTCAAGAGGATTGACTCCAATTTTGAAATAAATTTCTACTGTGAGTAAAATTATATCAAACAGCATAGCATACTACACAAAAAATTTTTTATAAAAGGGAGAAACAATCCATGAAACAACCTTTATTGTTGTCTTTTATTCTTTTTAAGAAAATGCCACAGCCTCCCCAACATTCAGCTATCACCGTGCTGATCAGTTAGCAGCCATCAACATTCACGCAAGACCCTCTATTAGCAAAAAGATTACGTCTCACTGAAGACTTAGATAGTGTTAGTATTTTTTAGCAATAAAATATTTTAATTAAGGTATGTATATTGGTTGTTTCAGACATAATGGTATTGCTCATTTAACAGTCTACAGTACAGCACAAAAATATCTTTTATATGTACTGTTAAACAAAAAAATGTGACTCGTTTTACTGCAATGGTCTGCAACTGGACCTGCAGTAGCTTTGAGGTGTGCTTGTATATGTATGTGTCTATATAGATGATTGATAGATTAGATAGATGATTGATTAATAGATACATATATAGATAGATAGATAATGTTGTCTTTCTCTGGAGAACCTAGAATTCTGACTAATACAGGAGATATGAAATCATGAGGCCCAGTGTGGTGGCTCATGCCTGTAATCCCAGCACTTTGGGAGGCCAAGGCCGATGGATCATTTCGAGGTCAGGAATTTGAGACCAATCTGGCCCACATGCTGAAACCCCATCTCTACTAAAAATATAAAAATTAGCTGGGCAGTCATGATGCAAGCCTGTAATGCCAGTTACTCAGGAAGCTGAGGCAGGAGAATTGCTTGAGCCTGGGAGGCAGGAGTTGCAGTGAGCTGAGATCAGGCCATGGCACTACAGCCCAGGTGACAGAGCCAGACTGTCTCAAAAAACAAAACAAAACAAAACAAAACAAAAATGAAGTCTCTTCCAAATATCATATATGCAGCATGACCAGGTATGAGGGAGATAAACATGGCTTCCAAGACCAAGGCATAACCAGTTCATAAGTTTTAAGGAGATAAATAGACATTAATGATGTTCTTCATGGAGTTATGAGAAAAAGGTTCTTTATGGAGCTTTATATTTGGACTACTGTGATTCTTTATCCTCCTTAATTAGATCCAGCATCTACCAGGTGAGATTTCAGTAGTCTTCATGTATTCATAGGCCTCCCTCATGCCTTCCCTTAACCTTCACACCTGCATTGGTAGGCAGTTTTTATGTAGATTACAGATACTTTTTCTAGAAATTCCCTTAGTACAAATTTAAATGGTAGCGCTTTATGTCTCATCATCATTGGTGATTTACAGAATGGGATTTGTGTTACTGATAATTTAAATAATTCTGCTTTATATTTGGTAAACCTATGAATAGTATTAACTTATAAATAACATTTATCTTGCCTTGGCTTTCATTTTTCTCTAGATCATTGCAATGTAAAGGATACATCAGGTTTTCTTCAAAATAATACATGTAAGTGGGTTAAAACCAAGTTAAAGCACACACCAAATAATAAAGATATATTTAACATAGACTTTCAAAGACAATGTTTATTTTTGCTATAAACAACTTAATGTTTTACTTTTTATACTTCTAATTTAGAAAACCAACCAGAGCATCAAGAATATTTTTTTAAAAGATGAAAACTACATTTTCATCTAAATTAGGAGACAGAAAATCTTGCAGCTTTCTTATCTGTTGCAATTGTGGCAAAAGGGCTAGGGCAGCCAGGAAGCCCACATGGAAAGAAGCCTAGGGAGGAAAATCTTCCTGTGGTTGTGTATTTCAAATACTCCTAGCATCTATCCACTCTCTGAATGAAAAAAGTTCCATCCTGATAAGAATTTACAATAAGTTTAATATTATCACTGCGAATTGAGAAGAAAGAAGGCACAGAACTGTGTAGGAATACCCAGAGGTGACTGATCTCATAAAGTCCTTGCCAAATGCAACTTCTAAAAGTGACTACTTCACATTTAAAGAAAAGGACTCTGTCTCTTGGAAACAGTGGACTGTACAGAAATGAAAGAAAACTCAGGCAATCAGTAGAAGTCCTTATGAAATAGTTTAGGTTCTGAGGGTCACAGGAAGGGTGGTCACACACAGGTGGCACAAATTAAGAAAAACAGTCCACCACTGTAACAACAGAGGAGGGAGATGTTAAAATGTGAAACCTCATAAGCAACTGACACAAATGCCAGAAAAGGAATACTCAAAGATTCATAGAAGTAGACTTGAATATTAAAATGATCAATAGAACATTTCTAATAATAATAAAATCTCACCAGAAAAATGTTTTAACAATGATTTTTTAAACAAAAGGATAACCCAATTCCAACATGAACTTAAAAAAATAAGCAATTAGCTTTATGAAGTAATAACAAAGGTAGATACACAAGAATTCAAGTAAACAACAAGTTCAGTCTGATCAGTAAAGTACAATGAAATGTAAAATAGGTTCCGAAAAATCTTTATAACTTTTTAAAAATTATGACTAAATAAGAAACACTCAAGAAAATAGACATGACACAAAGCATAATGAAAACATAAAGGATAGAAAAATGTTAATACAATAATACGAATATAAAGAAAGAGAAAATAAACCAGTAAATTATAGCAAAAATTATAGATATGAATCATAGGAAAAGGCAAACCTAAAATATGCATAATTGGGTTTGGTAGTGAAAACCAGAAGAAAAACCATTCAAAATATAATTGAAGAAAACTTTCCTGAAATTAACCTGATATGGTTCTTTACCTATAATTTGAACCCCAGCATATATAGGAAAAGGTATCATCACATTTCCCCAGGAAAAATGAAATGAGGCAAAGGAAGGGTCAGTTTAGTTATTGCTGGAGATTAGTATAATATTAATAATGTATTTATCTCTGCCCTACAAATGTTATGTTTATTTCCAGAATAACATGAATAAAGACATATATTAAAATCTTATCAACTTGTTGCAATCACCTTACATTCACCCTGTTAGTCAAAGAGGGATTACTACCCTAGTTCATGAGGATGACCAAATGCAGGACACAAGACCCTGGACAGATGAGGTCAACAGATGTTTAAAGTCAGATGTACTCACAAGTGGGGAGAGAAGGAATATTACATGCAAAGTAGGGCCCTATGAAGGTTCACTCAGGATCAGAATGAGCTATCAGAGACTTTTAGAGACAGGATTTATAGAATCAACAGGATAGAATATCCCCCCCACCTCGCGTTTATATAGGATTTAAAAAATTGCATGGGCTGGCAGGTAACTTAGATGTGCTCATATTGTCAAATATTATTTAGAAATGAGCTTTAAGGCTTGAAAGACATGGGAAAAAATTAAAGCATATTGCTAATTTAATGAAGTCAGTTTGAAAATGCTATATACTCTAAAATTCCAACTATAAGACGTTTTAGAAATGAACTAATATCAAAGAAGAACTAAATAAATGGAATGATATGCCATGTCTATAGATAAGAAGACTCATATATGTTATCAGTTCTTCCCAAGATCTTGATCTATAGTTTCAATACAATCCAGATTAAACTCTCAGCAAATTATTTTGTGAATGTAGACAATTGATCCTAAAATTTTTATAAAGGGGTAAAATGCCCAGAATAGACAACTCAATATTGAAAGAAAAGAACAAAGTTAGAAGACTGACACTATATAGTTTTGAGAGTTATTATAAGGCTACTGTAATGAAGGCAGTGTGGCATTAGCAAAAGAACAGACTAATAAACTAATGGAACAGAGTAAAGAGCTTAAAAATATACTCACGTATAGTCAAATGATCTTTGATAAAGAAACAAAGGAAATACAATGGAACAAGTATAGTATTTCAGCAAATAATGCTGGAACAACTGGACATTCACATGAAAAAAATGAGTATAAATACAGACCTTAAACTCTTCAAAAATATTAACTTAAAATGACTCATAGAACTAAATGTAACATAAAAAACTCTAAAACTCCTAGATGACAACATAGGAAAAAACCCATATGATTTTGGGTATGACTATGATTTTTAGAGATTTTCAAGGGCACTGTTTACTAAAAAGAAAGAAGATGGATTTCACTAAAATTACGAACTTCTCTTCAAAATGCACTGTCAAGAGAATGAGAAGGCAAGCCACAGACTGGGTAAAAATATTTTCAAAAGGCAATTGCAAAATATTCAAAAAATATTCTTTCATATATTTTTACATATTATTGCTTTATTTGTCTTGTATCTGTTGAGTTGAAACCTTTAAACAAAATTAGTCATTAAAAAAAAATCTCGCAATTCACAAAAAGAGATATTAAGAAATGGAAAGAGATACCACATGCTGCTTGGAGAGTTGCAGCATGATAAAGATATTTACACTTTCTAGATATTACGTGCATTTAACATGTCCTTCTGAATCTCATATTTGTTGATTTAAAACATTAATTTTAGATTAAATATTCACTGTAATAATCATAAATAAATAAGAGAAATAAAAAGAGAGTCTTTATTCCTCCTTCCTACCCAACAGTGTCCTTGGTCAACTTAATACCTTGGTGTGTAAAATTAGTGATTTTACCCTTTTCTTGTTTTTTTTTCCCTCTATTCCATGGAGACTAAAATATATTCATTTTTATTTTACATGACATTACATCATTGTGTGAACTTGTTTTTAAATCAATTGAAGTTATTTTTCACATCTTTATCTTCAGCAATAAAGAAGGAGTTTATGACATAATTTATTTTAAAGCCAGAAATTGCTTGTAAGCTGAATAAACACAGGCAAGTGCTTCCCCTCCTTATTAAGTGATTCAGTGGTTAACTTACACAAAATAATTTTTAATCCAAAGATACCACTGGATGTGTTTATTTTTAAAACCTGATTGAGTATGCAGAATAGTAGTACAAGTTTTTCAGTAGGAACATGGTTAAGAGCACAGGCTCTGGAATCAATTCCCATTTATTCCAAACCTGATTCTGTCATTTAGTAAATGTATGACCCTATACATAGTAAATGATCTTCCAATGCTCCAGTCCCTCCAACTAGAAGATAGGAATAACTACAGTTTCTACATTGTGGGTTGTTGTAAACAGTGATAGTATTTGGTTAGTGTTTAAAACACTGAAATACTGCTAGCCAGTTTTAGAGAAACACTCCTTTTTTAAAAAAGTTTACATTTTTCAGGTCTAAAGTATATTTAGGTATATATCTGTATATATGCAAATACACATATATATGTAGTCAGTGTAGATAGTGAATACTTTGGTGGAAGTCAAATTGACAGAAATCAGACTATGGATAACAAAATACTAAATTAACCTAAGTAGAAATATAAATGGAATGTAGAGAAAATTCAGAATTTCTCAAAATAAGTTACCATATTTCAAACAGTGCTGTTTTATATCCGTTCAGATTTTAAAATTATAGTTTTTGTTAATTTGAAAGAAATATATTTAAGAGGACTAAGGCCAGAAATTCAAATGAAAAACTTCGGCAGTCAAAAGAGAAGTTGGATAGCCTACACAATGGGTATGTTTGCCAACACTCTGATATGCTCTGTATATGCCTTCTATTAATTTTTTTCTTTTATATGAGCTGGTCCTTTTAAAAACCTATAATTATATTTTAGATAAATTGTAGAATGGTTAACTCTGCAGTTCTATATTATAATTTTGTGCTTGAATAAACTTCCTTCTATGTACTCAACTAAACAATTGAAAATTTAGAGAGCAACACAGATGGAAAGATGATTTATGTCACTACTAATTCCTTCAACAATACAGAAACAATTTTGAAAGTATATGCAAGATGCCACGATGCATATTTCTAGAAACATGAAAATGGACTTGTGTTCATTTTGAATATAAAAATGAATATTTCATGTCAACAATCAGACTAACTGTTCTATGAGGCAGCTCTTCCTACTAGAAATTTTTATTCAGAGCCCAAATATCTAATTTTTGAAGATTCCTCAAGCTCTTAAAAAAATGAAATCAATATTGATCAACAAATAAGAGAATAGATTTGTTTCTAAACTGTATATGTACTCACTGGGAAATATTTATTAAATTATATCTTTGTGCATAATAATCTCAAGAATGAGTATTACTTGCATTTAAAAATATGTTTAAAATATAAATGTAATTTCCTTGTAAGAAAAATTCCAGCTTCTTAGCCAACATTGAAAAACTGGGCATTACATTTTCGAATTTTTGAGAAAGCCACATATTTCAAATTAAACCTTGTTGTGGTTATGTTTGTTATTGCTCAACCTAACCATATATCCTGTTTTAAGTTAGTGTAAGTACCTTCCATATGATGATAGCAAATATTAACAATGGTGGACACATTTAAAATAGCAGGTAAAAGAATCAGAGAACTTGAAGTTTATTCAATAATTACATTTGATCCAGCAATCCCATTACTGGGATTTATAGTCCAAAGGGCTATAAATCATTCTACTATAAGGACACATGCACACAAATGTTCATTGCAGCACTGTTTACAATAGCAAAGACCTGGAACCAACCCAAATGTCCATCAGTGATAGACTAGACAGGGAAAATGTGGCACATATACACCATGGAATATTATGCAGCCATCAAAAATGATGAGTTTGTGTCCTTTGTAGGGACATGGATGAACCTGGAAACCATCATTCTCAGCAAACTGACACAAGAACAGAAAATCAAACACCGCATATTCTCACTCATAGGTGGGTGTTGAACAATGCGAACACATGGACACAGGGAGGGGAGCATCACACACTGGGGTCTGTTGGGGGAAAAAGGGGAGGGACAGCAGGGGGTGGGGAG
>PVKV010041198.1:0-11639 GCA_004027835.1 Alouatta palliata | reverse complement strand
TATCATTCTGGGAAGAGGAAAAGTCCTTGGGGACACTTCCTAGTGGCTGGGAGGCTCTGCCAGGCTGACTCATATCTATGACTCAAGACTTTATTTTCCCCAGGACCCAGTGACCCCTTCGTGGGAGGACAGGTGTCTTAGGGTGAGTGGTATTTCAAAAGCAGAGGCTGGGGCCACTGAGTAGAACCTAGAAAGGGAAAATAATGAGTCACATTTGGTTTTCTTTTCTTTTTTTTCTTTGGAGATGGAGTCTCGCTCTGTCACCAGGCTGGAGTGCAGTGGCGCAATCTCGGCTCACTGCAACCTGTGTCTCCCGGGTTCAAGCGATTCTTGTGCCTCGGCCTCCTGAGTTGAGTAGCTGGGACTACAGGCGTTGGCCACCACACCCAGCTAATTTTTTGGGTATTTTTAGTAGAGATGGGGTTTCACCACGTTGGCCAGGATGGTCTCGATCTCCTGACCTCGTGGTCTGCCTGCCTTGGCCTCCCAAAGTGCTGGGATTACAGGCGTGAGCCACCAAGCCCAGTGCACAAATGGGCTTTTCTAAAGACAAGGTGGTTATAGGGAAGAAGTCTTCAATGACTTTATCCAAAGTTGTAGGTATCTCAGAGAATACTTTTTGGTTCCAGTGCAGAATCATCTTCATATTTTAGACTAGGTGCTCTCAGGGTGGTGTTGTGTATGAAAAACCAGCATAATTCAACAGAGCAGGTGTGTCCAGTCTTTTGGCTTCCCTGGGCCACAGTGGAAGAACTGTCTTGGGCCACACATAAAGTACACTAACACTAATGATAGCTGATGAGCTTAAAAAAAAAAAACAATCTCATAATTTTTTTTTTTTTTTTTTGAGACAGCCTCACTCTGTCACCCAGGCTAGAGTGTAGTAACGTGATCTCGGCTCACTGCAACCTCCACCTCCTGGATTCAAGTACCTCAGCCTCCCGAGTAGCTGGGATTACAGGTGTGCAACACCATGCAGGCTAATTTTTGTATTTTTAGTAGAGATGGGGTTTCACCATGTTGGCCAGGCTGGTCTCGAACTCTGACCTCAAGTGATCCATTCGCCTTGGCCTCCCAAAGTGCTGGGATTATAGTCATGATTCACCATGCCCAGCAACATCTCACAATACTTTAAGAAAGTTTATGAATTTCTGTTGGGCCACATTCAAAGTCATCCTGGGCTGCATGGAGCTCATGGACTGCAGGTGGGACAAGCTCTATTGAACAGACTGCAGGGATTGTCACAAGAGATTTGCTACTAATGTAGTGCCAAGTTGGTGAATAATTTATTTTTCATACTAAATAACAAAGTGTCAGTGTTGGATATGCATAACTTCCCTCTCTCTCACTTGCTTTTCTAGGTATTTTCTTAAACGGGAAAGAAAGCATGGGGTTCAGCACTAGGAGCCACTGAGACTGCCTATAACCAACAGCCAACTTCACTGGCCCCCAGCCACGTGGACAGCATATGCTACTGCATCTGGAATAAGGATTGAGAAAACCACTTTCAAGCATGGTATAAAGTTCACTCTTGTCAAGTGGGAAGCCATTGGGTGTGGCAGTGGGGAGAGGGGTATAGGTGCTGGGAGGGAATTCCCTAGCCAGAGCATTGGGGACCATGGAGGCTCTCTACGTGGCAGCCACACTCACTGGCACACTACAGGGGTGCGTGTAAAGGGGGCCTGGCCGGAGCAGTCACAGGTAGTGACCATCCCAGAGCTGGTATAGAAATGCCGGGTAGGGCAGGAGCTGCTCTGACCCTCCAAGGACTTCTGCCTCCATGCTCAGTTGAGAACGTATGTCCTCAGTGATCGCTGTGCCCCCATGTGGCCACTGTAAGATTTCAGAGGATCCTGAGGAAGCAGTGAGGAGGGAGGGGAGAAGGAAGGTGGCATGGGGGTGGGGGCAGGTAAAAGGAATCCTGGTCAGGGAACCTCGAGGCCCGGCTCTGGCTCCCTTCCTGGGTAAGCCGCTGCCCAGCTGCGGCACTTGGACTATGCCACTTCCCTCCTTCAGACCTCGGTATCTTGGTCTGTAAAAATGACACCGGGAGAAGAAAACGTGACACGTGGAAAGCCGCGTGTGACCACCCACTGGTGAACATAGAGGAGTCATAGGCAGAACACCCTGAGATTTGAGAGCCCTCGTCTTCCCACGCCCCACCTCCAGCAAGGCGCATGTGATCCCGGACAAGCCACTCGGGCGAGGCGCGTCCCTCCTCGGAGTGTTTGTCTCCCCATCTGAAGAGGATCAGAATAGCAGCTACTTCGGAGGATGGTCATGAGGGTTAGAGAAGACGACGCCGGCAGAGCCCACCGTGCGAGCGTTAAGAACGGAGCCCCAGGGAATTTAGCAATTATTATTATTATTACTCAACAACTTAAATGGCCAACAACGAGGAACTGGTTAGGCAGATTATGCTATATCCATAGAATACTATGCAGCCACTCAAAAAGAAAATTAAGGAACAATTATGCCATGATGTGGAGAGAAAAAACACAACAGCACGTAACTCATGTACACGTTATGGTAAGATGATGTGTGCGTGTGCACAGCCAAGGTGGGTGGATCACCTGAGGTCGGGAGTTTGAGACCAGCCTGACCAACATGGAGAAACCCCGTTTCTACTAAAAATACAAAATTAGCTGGGCATGGTGACACGTGCCTGTAATCCCACTACTCCAGAGGCTGAGGCAGGAGCATCGCTTGAATCCGAGAGGCAGAGGTTACAGTGAGTGAGATCACGCCATTGCACTCCAGCTTGGGCAACAAGAGCAAAACTCCGTCTCAAAGAAAAAAGAAAGAAAGCAAAATAGGGCTGAATGGGTGAGGTGGCTATAATCTCAGTGCTTTGGGAGGCCAAGGTGGATCACTTGAGCCCAGAAGTTTGAAACCAGCCTGGGCAACATAGTGAGGCTCTATCTCTTAAAAAAAAAAAAAAAAAAAAAGGGTTGGGCGCCGTGGCTCACACCTGTAAGCTCAGCACTTTGGGAGGCTGAGGCGGGCGGATCACCTCTGGTTGGGAGTTCGAGACCAGCCTGACAAATGGAGAAACCTCATCTCTACTAAAAGTAAAAAATTAGCTGAGTGTGGTGGCACATGCCTGTAATCCCAGCTACTGGGGAGGCTGAGGCAGCAGAATCGCTTGAACCAGGGAGGCAGAGGTTGCAGTGAGCCAAGATCATGCCACTGCACCCCAGCCTGGGCAACAACAGTGAAACTCCGTCACAAAACAAAAACCCAAAAAACAACAAAGATACCAAAACAACAGAAAGATGAGCCAGGCATGGTGGCGTGTACCTGTGGTCCCAGCTACCACAGTGGCCAAGGAAGACTGCTTGAACCCAGGAGCTTGAGACCAGACTGGGCAACATCGTGAAACCTGATCTCTATCCAAAAAACTATAAATATAAAAAGAAGAAAGCAAAATAATGAGCAGAAATATATACTTCTCCTAAAACTCTTACTGTTTTTAGTTAAAAAGTAAAAGCATTGGGTGAAATGTTACTTGGGGGCCTCCAGCTCGGGCATTTGGAGGCCCAGGGCTCTTTCTGCTCCCCAGTTAGTGGCAGGTGCTGGAGCTAGGCTCTCGTGCTGTGGGGGAGTCTGGGACTCACGTGGGAAGTCACCCCAAAGCTACAGCCAATGGATGTCTTCAAGCGCCTGCCCATGCAATGTCAAAGTGGCCCAGCTGACTCCTCCTTTGCTTAATTTGTGTCAATCGATTTCCTATTTTTAATTAATAATTCTAATTATGATGCAGCAAATTTACCCAATGGCCACGACTGAATTAATCAGGGCCTATTGACTGGGCCTGCAGAGTTATCCCACGGTTTCTGACATTATCGATTTCCTGTTGGGAACAAATAAGAAAACACAAGGAGGGCAGCTGTGGCTGTCATCTCTGTGCTGCCCACAGCCCTAAACTGGGCCCTGAAGCACCTGCCCTCTGCTCCCTCCCTGCCAAAAGCCACGGCCATCAAGGCCACCAGGCGGCAGCGCCTCCCCTACGAGCCCGGGGGAGGTCATCCCCGACCTTGCCAGCTTTCTCTAGGAAGCAGCGACAGTGATGATGATGGGCCAGCCCCGCACAGGGGCTCTGCAGTAAGGGCCAGCCAGCTGGACCCGGCTGAGTTTGGAACTCTGCTGCTGTATCCGTGGGTGGAGATAACTTCCATCTCACTGTCCCTTTTGTAGTAAGAACCTTGAAGAGTCTCCTCTCTCGCCCTGTCATTTTACAGATAAGGAAAGCAAGGCCCATGGAGGAGCGGGGTCTTGCCAGAGAGAGCTTGTGAGTCATTGCCCAGCTAGGGCTGGAACTCAAGTCTTTGCTCTCCATGACTTTTCCCACCTACGTGGAAGCTGAGATGGGGGAGACTGGAGGGCAGGGGCAGCGTTCCTCTTGTTCTCTGGCCTCCACTGTGAGTCAGCGAAGCCTGGCAGTGCCCACGTGGCCTTGGTGAGCCAGCCCTGTCTGCTCTTAGCTCCCTTGCTTTTCGGTTATTCTTTGTTTGGGCCTTGAGAATTCAGGCCTCCTGCTCCCACCCCAAGTCTCCAGGCCCCACACCTGCTCTTGTTATCAACATGGCAACTTACGTTGCACACCTGCAATCCTGAGTCCTTGGAGATCCAGAGGGAGCCCCCATTTCCTGAGTGCCTTCCCTGTGCTAGACACCTGACATGCACACTCTAATCTAATCTCCACAGATCACTGAAGAACAGATGTAGGAGGAATCTGAGGCTCAGAGACATCAATTCACTTGCCATATCCCCACAGCAAATTGAGGGCAAAGATTTGAAGCTGGGCTGTCTTACTCCAACACCCATCATGATTCTTTTGAAGGAGAAAGGAAAGAAAGACACGCAAGGGCCGTATAATAGTGGGGACTGTATAGGATGCATACGGTCTCATGACAATGCAGAGGGGACACCCCATCAGTAACTCTGCACTTGGCGAAGGTGGGAAAGTATGGGGAATGAGTAAACTTAGTTCCAGCTGGACACAGGCTGGCTTAGGGCAAGTGAAGGCAAAGAGGGACTGAGGCTGGAGGAGTAGTCAGGGGTCAGATCATAGAGGTCTTATCCGTTTCAACAGGAGAATCTGAACTTCCTTTCTGGGGCCAGGCTTTGAGCAGAGGAGTGCTGTGGTCCGGGTGGTGGATCTGGGACTGTGATCTGATTACAGTGGGTTTGAGTGGGAGAGGCCAGAGGAAGCACAGAGGCCATTAGAAGTTAGGCAATGGTCCAGGCACAAGCCCAGGAGACCTGGAGCCAAGGCACTGGTGATGGGGATCATGAACAAACACGAAAAGTCAAGGAGGGTTGATAGCACCTGCAACAGAGTGACCGTGGGGACTCCCAGACTTTGCGTGTCTGTCACTGGATTAGGGCCCACAGTAATCCAGTATGATCTAATTTTAACTGGATTAGATCTGCAAAGACCCTATTTCCAAATAAGGTCACATTCACAGGCTCCAGGTGGACACTAATTTTGGGACACACTATTTGATCCAGTATACTAAAGGATAATATATCTGCCCCTTAGGGTGGCTCCTTCCTAGGGCTAAATGAGATTTGGGTATATAAAAAGACGACCTGGCTTCCACTGCTCCTCTTCCAGGCATTGAGTTTGCTCCAGAATTCCCAGCCGGAAAGCCTCAGAAAGACCATTTGTAAAAACAAATCCAGGAGGGAGGGTGATAGGCACCAAAAACTGCTTTGAGATTCCCAGGGCACCCCAGGAGAGTCCTCATCACTCAACAAATGTCCTGGGGAGGCACCTCCAGGGACAAAGAGCATCCTGCTCCTTCCCCCACCCCACCCCACCATCCCCCAACACGGAGAGGCCAATTTCTGTGGGAGGCAAGAAAATGAAAACAGCTGCAAACTCTCTGCTTTCATCATCATGGGCTTCCTGGTATCATCACTGCACCTGCAGGAACTTGTAGCCAGTGACAGGGGAGGAACTATGAGGTCAAACAGCCCTCCCCAGAGAAAATAACCACACAGAGACATACGCTTCATAGTTACACTTCCCGTGGAAGCTTCCTGTTTCCAGCTCTAACCCAGTCAGGGATGTGCTTGTCGGCACTCAACACCCAGCTCTAGAGGTAAAACAAACAAAACAGGCCTGATCTGTAGCATTTGCCAACTTCCTTGGTGTAAATGGTCCCACCACGATTGCTGATCAACATGAAGTCACAAAGCATGGAGGTGCAAAGAGATGTGCACACTTGGCTCCCGTGAGCACCACGACAGCACCACAGGGGACTCTCTGTGGACCAGGGACCCCTGAGGAGGGGTCCAATGTGAGAGTGGTCCCCTCTCCCCTCACCAGCCACTGCTCTTCTGGATTAGTCACCTCTCCAGTGGTCACCAGTCAACTGGTAGGAGCTTAGAGGTTTCAAACCCCCCTGGAGGAGGGTGAGGTTTATCTGGGCAACTGCAACATTGCTAAAGTTGCTCTGGGCTAGATGCGAGCCCGGATTCTGCCACGTGCCAACTGTGTAACCCAGATACGCCACCTAACCTCTCGTTGAATGTTAATCACTCATCCAATCATCCATTCAACAGTTTTTGAGTATTCGCTGCGATAGGGTTATGGAGAAATAAAGAGGAAAGATTCAACAGCTCCTGGGTCAGGAAACTCACAATCTAGTGAAGAAAGTCATAAAAGTTATAGTACCATGGGGTAGGTGTGGTTTCCACATCATGAAAAGGAAGTGAAGAGTTGAATGAGAACACACATAGCAAGCTCCCAGCGCGGTATCCGGAACAGAGTAGGGGCTCAGCAAATGTTTCTGGGAATCTAGAAAAGCAAACTTGTGGTGTGTCATTGGATTAATTTATTTATTCAATAGACAACACACACCTGTCCTGGGAAGGCACTGTGCTAGGAGCCCTGGGAACTGCACAGTGGCCACGGGGCTACAGCCTGAGAGGAGGATGGGAAGAGTCTACCTTTCCCCTGCCCTGAATCTCTGCTCATCCACTGATGATCTTCTTTTCCCTCTGCTACTGTGGGGGTGGGGTGGTGGGAATTGGTGGGGGGAGCTGGTGGATTCATCAGAGCGTGCCCACTTGGGGTGGCTGGGTAGGCGATGGGATGGATGTCCTTGTGAGAGGAGAGAGACCCTTCCACATTCCTAGTATCAATCATAGAATGGGAGAAGGCAAAGAATTAGGTATTTATAGAATTATCTTTTCCTTCTATTTAACTAAAAAAACCCACTCGGCTTCAGTAATCATCACCATATGGCAAATCTTGTTTCAACTATATCATGCCCTCTTCCATCCTGTGGTTTATTTTCTTTCAATGATCAACTGGGATCATTCATAGAAGAGGATCCGTTATTTGCCACCAGTCCATTACTCTAGGTTTGCAAAACTTTGAGTACTTTTCCTGCAATATTTGTACATTGCCACCAGAAAGCAGCAGCGTGCCTCATTTACAGGGTTCAAAGAATTTATGTGAGATCAGAACTACAACCCTGAGTTTTCTAATGACCACAAACAATTTGTCATTCTATTCTAAAAGAAAAACAAAGACTCTCCTTTCCATCCATTCAGTTTTTTTTTTTTTTTTTTCTGGAAGCAAGGAGTTAAACAAAATTTAAACACAGTGTCTCCTCTTAGCAACGCCCTTGACAACCTGCCACATTGACAAATTGTCTCTGATCCAAACTGCCTTCTTTTACAAAGCTTCCAGCTACAAATCCAAGCTGACATCTGAATATCACCTTCAAAACGACAATTTAAATGAGTTGTTATGTGTAAAGGCCTTAGAAAAGTATCTAGCACGTGGTAAGGGCTACACAAATATCTGAGGTTTACTTTTATTCACTGACTCTAAATGTAAATTCATTCAAATGCTGTGGGAATTAGCAATGAATGAATCTTCTCTATGCTGGTTTCCTTGTCTGCTCCCTGTGAATGGGGAAAGGGATGTCTGTGGAGACAGGAAGTTGTCCCAAAGGTGGCCTAACTTGGGCAGGGACTGATTTCCCTTGCCCTCTGACACCTCCATAGGGGTGATTCCGAAGCTCTTTCTGGTTCATCCACGGTCATCTGACTCAGAGCAGAGCCAAAGCTGCTAATTACAGGGATGTTGGACAGGGTTTTTTTCTCTTTCTTTCCTTCCCAAGTTAAGCCATGAAGAGCTGCTGGAGAAGCACAGCCCGGGTGAGTGCGATCGATTAAATTATCATAAGCAGTAGGGGACAAAGGAGCGGGATGCCACGCAGGCCAGCCCCACGATTACTGTAATGGAGCTGTCATCTGCAGACAGACAGCAGCATGTCAGGCCTTGCAGAGACGGTCAGGATGACAGGCAGCCTGGGAGCCACCTCAGGGAACTGCTGGCGCCCCTGGGTCCTCAGGATACTACTAATGATGGTGACAACAGGGACTTCGGTTAACTGAGCACCTTCTGTGGGACAAGCACATTTCACCCTCTAGCATCTAAATGGGTACGACTGTGCCCACTTTTCAGAAGGGAAAACTGAGCAAGCGCCAGATGACTCACTCAAGGTCACACAGCCTGTGAAGCGAAGAACCTGGATGGGGCCAGGTCTGTCTAGCTGCCATGTTCCCTCCCATAGCTGGTTTTTCTCATCATCTGTACCCAGAATCCTGTGGCCCTGCTGGTCTGACCTGTCCTTCCTCCCCTCCCAGGATGTCTACCCCAGGAGGTCCTCGCTTGCTCCCTGGTGTCTGAGGGTCACCCCCTGCTCCTCAGGACGCACAGGCTCGGCTGTACTTTTAGAGGGGTCTGGGGAGCCGAAGCCCAGAGGCTCTTTGCTGATGTCTTTGCTCCAGTCACAGAATGACCAAGTCCTGATGGCTGGGTCCAGAGAGAGGTTTCCCAAAGGGAGCATTGTGGCCTACGAGTGTGTGAGCAG
Source organism: Alouatta palliata (assembly GCA_004027835.1). Classification (NCBI taxonomy): domain Eukaryota; kingdom Metazoa; phylum Chordata; class Mammalia; order Primates; family Atelidae; genus Alouatta; species Alouatta palliata. The sequence goes on along the minus strand of PVKV010041198.1, from coordinate 2,739 downwards.
GCGTGCTGGGAGAAGCTGACTTGTCAGGGGCCTGTGGAGCACAGGAGGACTGGGGGCCTGACCCAGGGGCTGCCAGGGAGAGAGAGAGATGAGAGGCAGGCCCTGAAGGACAAGACTTGAGAGGGTTTCAGGGAAGGAGCGGCTTGTGGGGCAGGCAGAGAGCCTGACTGTCACACTTCAGGAGGGAAGCCAGGTGGGCTTGAAGCCAGAAACAGTCCAGTCGTCAATGTGAGAGGAAGCAGGGAGGAAAGGCACTAGGGCATCGACGTGTGTGGCAGGGCAGTGCCTACCCTGGAGGGTCCCCCTGGCCTCAGGAAGCCCACAGGATGAGGCTGGCTGGGCCACAGAGCTGGGGAGCCTCCCTTGGGTGCCTGACTGTCTCAGGGTCTATGCAGCCTCCAGCACAGTTCAGAGTCTGCCCCTCCCATCCTATTCCAGACACTAAGCAGGGCACGGGCCAGCCAGCCAGTGGCACTGCCCATTTGGGAAGAGTCCTTCCACCCCCCAGCTGTGCTCTTCAGGAGAGGGGACACGTGCAGCTGGGCTCCTTCCTCTAGGCTCTCCCCTCAACTCCTCCCTGTGAAACAAGAGGGGGTGCCTACATGCAGCCAGGGTGGCCTGGAACCAGCTCTGCGGCAGTATCTGTGTGATGGGAACAGAGTAGGATGACCCCCAGATTCCCACTCCAGGGCAGGGAGTGGGGACAGACCGTGCACGACCTGTGTGGGAGAGGGAGCCGCATGCAGCTGGTGAGTACGTGTGCGAGTGAGAGCGCGTGCCCGCCTATGTGCGGGTGAGGGTGTCCACGTGTGTGAGTGTGCGCCTGTGCGTGAGACTCTGTGTGTGTGTGTGGAGTTGCGGAATGGTGCCGAGTGTGAGGTTAGGAAGAAAAAGAGACCTTCACAGACGGAACCAAAGAGATACTGAGGCCAAAAGAAACATTTGGAGAGAGAGGCCCCAGAGAGAGGCCAGAGCGGGAGAGAGGCCAGAGGCCGGGAAGCCAGAAAGAGATGTGTAGAGAGGGAGGGAAGAGATGAAACCGAGACACTAAGGCGAGGAGGAGAAACGCAGAAAGAAGAGAGATATATAGCAGAGAGGTCAGAGTCATCCGTACTGCTCCCTGGATGGGGACCTCTCTGATGGCTTTGGAAGGTCCGTCTAACAGTGAGACCCATTACCGCGCCTCCAGGCCTGTGGGACTCTCTCTGGCTCCACACATTAGCCTTGGTCCCTTGGCAAGAGGCAGGGAAGCCAAGGGAGAGGGGAGAGGGGAGCGCGTGTGGATGGTTTTGGTGACAGGGCCAGTGTGTGGGAACCATGAGCCTGACCTCCTTCTTGTCCCTTCCCTTCCCCACCCTCAGTCCTCCCAGAGGCCACAGACAGCACTCCCCTTGCCAAAAACCAATCCTGACATGACATCCTTCTTCTGCTGAACCAAGTCTAATTTACTTGGGGGAAAAAACCTTCTGTGGCCCCCAAATCAAATCACTCAGGGAGGGAATGGGGTTGAAAGGAACCAGGGGAAATAAATGTATTCAGCAAGTGTATTTTTATTCCAATAAAACTTGATTCAATAACCCCCATGAATATTTCATTTGCAAGAGGCTGCCCCCTCCTGCGGTGGTGCTGGTCTCAGGCCAATTTTGCCCTCCCTCCCCTGGGGGTGGTGCAGGCCTCTACTTCAGGAACCCAGCAGCTGTGAGGGAGGCTGGGGAAGTGCAGGCCCCTTCCAGCCGCTCAGCCAGCAGCAGACCCACTCCTCCAGGGGGCCTGGCACTGTTTCTGGAATGGTGCTGAGAGCCTGGGATGGAGAACTGGGTTGGAATACTGCTTGCTGGGTGACCTTGGGTATGCGCCCTCACTCAGTCTGTTTCTTTCCCCCGTCTTACGACATTCTTATGAGGATCAATAAAGACACAATGTGAAAAACCTCATCTGCATCACTGATATCATCCTTCCCAGGGACTCAGGGCCAGGGTGTGGGTTATCCAGGAACTTTTAACCTTCCAACAAGCTACCCGCTTCTGGCTCTGGGCTTGCCAGCTATTTCCACGGCTACCCCTTTCCTTCAATCCTTTACCTGCCCTTTCCGGTAAGCACACGGACGTGGGGCTGTGATGGAGCTAAACTGGGGCGGGACAACGGGCAGTCATTGTTTTGTCAGCATAAAGGCACCACCTCTCCCCCAGCTCAGGTCCTGTAGGCAGAAGGCACGAGGCTGATTCTACCCTTGGAAAGCACGTGGCCCCAGCCCCTAGGATTAGATCATTCAATTTCCTGCTCACAATGATTGGTTCTGGAATGGGCACGTGACCCCATCTGGCCAATGGGATTCAATCCTGGGACTCTTACAGGAACTGGGTAAGTAGGGCATTCTCTTCCACTTGGGCTGTTAGGCTGGGAGACTGTGGCCCTGGAGCTGCTGGTGTCTGTCTCTGCTATTACTTGGGAAAAGAAGACTTCAGAAGGAAGCCAACACAAAGGGAAACAGAGGCAAGGTGCAGACAGATTGCTGACGTCATCTGAGCCCCTGGCGTGGCTGGGCCTGAAGCAATGACCACCTAAACCTTAGGTTAAGTTTCTGTCTTTTGCAATAAAGAATACTGTTTAATGGTATCTGAAGCCCGTTTTTCCAATTCTCTAATGAAAGCTTTCTTCCTCCCCAGGGAAATGTCAGGGGAAAGAGTGGCATTAGGTTGGAAGAAATGATGGGACTCCCTGTTGGCTGCTCCCAGCTCC
>PVKV010041197.1:0-11636 GCA_004027835.1 Alouatta palliata | reverse complement strand
GGCATGAGTAAGAGACATGCCATCCCCAGCTCAGAAACAATGGGAGGCTCTAAAGAGAATCAAAGGAGACATGAAACCACTGAAGCTCCCACACAGTGTTTGCTTGACAACATTCTCCAGATTCCTGCAAAATATGCTTGCTTTATTGCTTTCTACCTTTTTCTCTTTGTGTGTGTGTGTGTGTGTGTGTGTGTGTGTGGTGTATGTGTGTGTTTTTTGAGATGGAGTCTAGCTCTATCGCCCAAGCTAGAGTACAGTAGTGCAATCTCAGCTCATTGCAACCTCTGCCTCCCGGGTTCAAGTGATTCTCCTGCTTCAGCCTCCAGAGCAGCTGGGACTACAGGTGCCCATCATCACACCTGGCTAATTTTTGTATTTTTAATATAGATGGGGTTTCACTTTTTGGCCAGACTTCAAGTGATCTGCCTGCCTCGGCCTCCCCAAGTGCTGGGATCACGGGCGTGAGCCACCGTACCCAGCCTCTACTGGCATTTTCACAGGTGAAAAACCAAGGTTCAGAGCCACCGTGCCCGCCTCTATTTTGCTTTTTTTTTTTTTTTTTTTGAGATGGAGTCTCACTCTATTTTGCTATTATATGCCAAGTTGGATGTCCCTATAAATAAATCTTCATTTCTGTAAATAAATTTCCTTAAAATAAATTCCTTGGGGTGAAAGTACTAGGTCACAAGATAAATCTATAAGTAAGACTTTTGATACATATTACCAAATACCTTCTAGCAATTATGTATCCATATATGCCCCCACCATCAGGCTTAAAGTCCGCCCCAAGCTTCTGGCGTTGAGATACCGTTCTCCATCCTGATTGTGGCTGCTTCTCTGACATTGGATCTGTAAGAGGAGTTGGTGAATTTACACTGGCGAATTTCTTTGTTTAGTTCTGTTTTTTGAGACAGAGTTTTGCTCTTGTTGCCCAAGCTGAAGTGCAATGGCACAATCTCAGCTCACTGCAACCTCTGCCTCCTGGGTTCAACCGATTATCCTGCCTCAGCCTCCAGAGTAGCTGGGATTACAGGCATCTGCCACCATGCCCGGCTAATTTTTTTGTATTTAGTAGAGACAGTGTTTCATGATGTTGGTCGCCTGGTCTTGAACTCCCAACCTCAGGTGATCCACCCACTTCAGCCTCCCAAAGTGCTGGTGGCATGAGCCACCACGCCCAGCAGGGAATTTCTTTTGACGGGAAATAGTCAAAAGAATTTTAAAAGGTGTTTTAAAGATCATGGGCTATGTATGGCCTTTGTACAAAGTATGCCTGTGGGACAGCTTTTTCTGGGAAACATGGAGCTAATAAGGCCCACCGATTCATCACAGCCTCCATAGCTGTCAATTTAGCAGTTAATTAGCTACAAACATCTGGAATTTTCCACTGACTCAGGCAGGCCAGTGTTTGTTCTCTGGCTGATGGCTTGGGTTTGGAAAGAGACTATGAGTCAAGCTAACATGGCTCAAGAGCCTGGATTTTGCCACAGCAGAACAGCAACAACAACAACAAAAAAAAATTGACACAGTCTTTTATCTTTATTTTTGAGATGGAGTCTTGCTCTTTCACCAGGCTGGAGTGCAACAGCACGATCTTGGCTCACTGCAAACTCTGTCTCCCGGACTCAAGTGATTCCCCTGCCTCAGCCTCCTGAGTAGTTGGGACTACAGGCACACACCACCACACCTGGCTAATTTTTTTTTTTTTTTTTTTTTTTTTTTTTTGTATTTTAGTAGAAACAGGGTTTCGCCATGTCCAGGATGGTCTCGATATCCTAACCTCATGATCCGCCCGCCTCGGCCTCCCAAAGTGCTGGGATTACAGGCATGAGCCACCACGCCCAACCAACTTTTTTAAATTAAAAAAAATTTTTTTTATTGAAACAGGATTTCACTGTCACCCAGGCTGGAGTGCAGTGGTGAGATCACGGCTCTCTGCAGCATCAACCTCTTGGGCTCAAGCAATCCTCCCACCTCAGCCTCCCGAATAGCTATGCCCGGCAAATTTTTGTATTTTTTGTAGAGACAGTGTCTTGTCATGTTGCCCAGGCTGGTTTCAAACTCCTAGGCTCTAGTGATCCGTCCACCTCAGCCCCAAAAAGCGCTGGGATTACAGGCATGAGCCACTGCACCAGCCTGTCCTAAACAATTAATATGCATTATCTTATTTAATTCTCATCACAACCTACTGAGGTCACTGGTAGTATTACCTCATTTAATGGATGATAAAACTGAACCTCAAAGAGGTAAGCTAAGTGATTTGCCCAAAGTCACACACCTCGAACTTGAACCTGGGTCAGCCTGATGCCAAAACCTGCTCTTAGCCACCCTGCTACACCGACCTAGTCTTCAAGGTCCATATTGCTAGAAAGTGCTTGGAATTCAGTATGCTCTAAATAGGAGGTAGCTACCCTTCTGGTTCCATGCTATCACTGGCCAGTAAAGTTGCACATATATTTTTATGCCTCTTAGAAACAAGAAAAAAAGGGAAAAAAAAAAAAAAAACTAGAGTATTTGTAGACCCTCATGTGGATTTCTTTTCTTTTTTTTTTTTTTTTTTTTTTTTGTAGACAGAGTTTCACTCCTATTGCCCACGCTGGAGTGCAATGGTGTGATCTTGGGTCACTGCAACCTCTGCCTCCTAGGCTCAAGTGATCTGCCTGCCTCAGCCTCCCAAAGTACTGGGATTCCAGATGTGAGCCACCTGCTTGGCTAGAGTTATTTACAAAGCCTGCAAAGGTGGCCCCTGCAATGGCAGTCTTACAGCAAGATACAGTACTAAGAGGCAGAAGCTGAGGGAGCTTCCAGGGCAGTCAGCCTAAGGAAAAGCATTGCCCACTGCAAAGGACTGCAGCCAAGGGAGCTCATGAATAGAATTTGCTGAAGAACAAGTGCCCGTGACAGAAAGAGACAGCTTTAGCTATCTATCAGGCCAGGAAATGTGACAAGAGTTCTGGTCAAGTAGGAACTTTCTTACCTTCTTCTACCCTTCTTCCTCCCTGATTGCAACCCTTTCCTATAGTTAAGTCCAGCCACACTGGCTCACACCTGTAATCCCAGCAATTTGGTAGGTCAAGGCAGGCAGATCACTTGAGGTCAGGAGTTCGAGACCAACCTGACCAACATGGTGAAACCCCCATCTCTACTAAAAACACAAAAATTAGCCAGGCATGGTGGTGCGTGCCTGTAATTTCAGCCATTCTGGAGGCTGAGGCAGGAGAATTGCTTGCACCCGGAGCTGAAGGTTGCAATGAGCCAAGATTGCACCACTACACTTTAGCCTGGACGATAGAGACCCTGTTGTTTTGTTTTGTTTAAAAAAAAAAAAAAGTGGGGGGGGAGGCATGGTAGCTCATGCCTGTAATCCCAGCACTTTGAGAGGCCGAGGTGGGTGGATCATTTGAGGTCAGGAGTTCAAGACCAGCTTGGTCAATATGTTGAAACCTGGTCTCTACTAAAAATACAAAAATTAGCCAGGCCTAGTGGCCTGCACCCGTAGTCCTTGCTATTCGGGAAGCTGAGGCAGGAGAATTGCTTGAACACAGGAGGTGGAGGGTACAGTGAGCCGAGACTGAGCTACTGCACTCCATCCTGGGTGACAGAGCAAGACTGTCTAAAAAAAAAATGGAATTGTGTTCGCAGCTACCGCTGCACTGTCATCGCTCTCCAACGCCAGCGCCAGCACCGCCTCCTGCTCGCCAAGCTCCAGCATAACAAGAAGGGGGGTGAATAAGGAGGACTCTATACCATGGCTCGCACAAAGCAGACTGCTGGCAAATCGACCCGTGGTAAAACACCCAGGAAGCAACCGGCTACAAAAGCCGCTCGAAAGAGTGCGCCCTCTACTGGAGGGGTGAAGAAACCTCATCGTTACAGGCCTGGTACAGTGGCACTCTGAAATTACACGTCATCAGAAGTCTGCTAAACTTCCGATTCGCAAACTTCCCTCCAGCGTCTGGTGCGAAAAATTACTCAGGAATTTAAAACAGATCTGCACTTCCAGAGCACAGCTGTCGGTGCTTTGCAGTAGGCAAGTGAGGCCTATCTGGTTGGCCCTTTTGAAGACACCAACTTGTGTGCTATCCATGCCACACGTGTAACAATTATGCCCAAAGACACCCAGCTAGCATGCCACACACGTGGAGAATGTGCTTAAGAATCCACTATGATGGGAAACATTTCATTCTCAAAAAAAAAAAAAAAAAAAAATATATATATATATATATATATATAGGCCGGGCGTGGTGGCTCACGCCTGTAATCCTAGGACTTTGGCAGGCCGAGGCTGGCGGATCACAAGGTCAGGAGATCGAGACCATCCTGGCGAACATGGTGAAACTCTGTCTCTACTAAAAATACAAAAAGTTAGCCGGACATGGTGGTGTGTGCCTATAGTCCCAGCTACTCAGGAGGCTGAGGCGGGGAAACACTTGAACCCAGGAGGTGGAGATTGCAGTGAGCCAAGATCTTGCCACTGCACTGCAGCCTGGTGACAGAGCGAGACCCTGTCTCAAAAAAAAAAAAATTCTTCCTGTTATTGGTAGTTCTGAATGTTAGGTATTTTTTTCCATGGGGTCAAAAGGTACCTAAGTATATGATTGCGGGTGGAAAAATAAGGGACGGGAGTCAGGTATTGGCAGTTTTTTCATTTTCATTTGTGTGTGAATTTTTAATATAAATGCAGAGATGTAAAGCATTAATGCAAATTAAAATGTTTCAGTGAACACATTTCAGCAGTTCAACTTTATAGTAAATATAAATAAACCTGTTAAATTTTTCTGGACAATGCCAGCATTTGGATTTTTTAAACACAAGTAAATTTCTTATTGATGGCAACTAAATGGTGTTTGTAGCTTTTTTTTTTTTTGTAGTCCTTAACAAAATACAATACTATCAAGCTGAATTCAACAGCATACTAAAAGGATTATTTATACACATGACCAAGTAGGCTTTGTTCCTGGAATACAAAGATAGTGAAAATCAATCAAAGTAATATACCACATTAATAGGATGAAGGGGGAAAAAAACCCACATGATTAGCCCAATTGATGCAGAAAAAGCATTTGACAAAATTCAACATTTTTTCATGATTAAAAACACTCAGCAAACTAGGAACAGAAGAAAATACTTAAACATAATAAAAGCCATATATGAAATACTCACAGTCAACATCATACTCACTGGTGAAAGACTGAAAACTTTTCCTCTAAGACAAGAAATAAGGTAAGAATGCCTGCTTGCACCACTTCTGTTCAACATGTTACTGAAAGTCCTAGCCAAAGCAATTAGGCAAGAAAAAGAAAAAAAGGGATGGAAATTGGAAAAGAAGAAGTAAAATTCTCTCCACTTGCAGATGGTATAATCTTATATGTGGAAATGCATAAAGATCACACACACATACACACACACACATACACACGCAACTATTAGAACTATCCAAAAATTGGCCGGGTGTGGTGGCTCATGCCTGTAATCCAAGCACTTTGGAGGCCAAGGCGGGCAGATCACCTGAGGTCGGGAGTTCAAGACCAGCCTGACCAACATGGTGAAACCTCATCAAAAAAAAAAAAAAAAATAGAACTATCCGAAAATTTTGACAACGGAGCAGGGTACAAAGCCAACATACAAAGGTCAGTTGTCTTTCTAAACATCAGTGATGAATAATCCAAAAAAAAAAAATTAAGCAAACAATTTCAAGCTGGGCACAGTGGCTCATGCCTGTAATCCCAGCTCTTTGGGAGGCTGAGGTGGGCAAATCACCTGAGGTCAGGAGTTCAAGACCAGCCTGGCCAACACGGTGAAACCCCATCTCTACTAAAAAAAAAAAAAAAAAAAAAAAAAAAAAAAAAAAAAAAAAAAAAAAAAAAAAAAAAAAAAAAAAAAAAAAAAAAAAAAAAAAAAAAAAAAAAAAAAAAAAAAAAAAATCCATTTATAATAGCATTAAAAAGAATAAAATACTTAGAAGTTAACTTAACCAAGGTGAAACACTTATTCAATGAGAAATTAAAAAACACTGCTGAAAAAAAGTAAAGACATAGGAAAGTGGAAAGACATCATAGATTAGAGAAGACTTAATATTGTTAAGATGTTGGCCGGGTGTGGTGGCTCATGCCTGTAATCCCAGCACTTTGGGAGGCCGAGGCATGTGGATCACCTGAGGTCAGGAGTTCAAGACCAGCCTGGCCAACATGGTGAAACCCCATCTCTTTAAAAAAAAAAAAAAAAGAGAGATATTAATACTACTCAAAATATTCTATAGATTCAATGCAATCCCTATCAAAATCCCAACTTTTTTACAGAAATAGAAAAACCCACTGACAGTGAAGTGGAAATAGACAAGCAAAAAAAAAAAAGAAAAAGAAAAATCCACCCTAAAATTCATATGGAATTTCAAGAAACTAATAGCCAAAGCAACTTTCAAAAAGAGGACCAAGGTTGGACATTCCACATTTCCTGATTTCAAAACTTACTACAAAGCTACGGTAATTAGCTTTGCCCACTGGCAGTATCGTAGCCAATGAGGTTTATCCGAGGTGCAATTATTGCTAATTGAAAACTTTTCCCAATACCCCACTGTGACGACTTGCAATACAGTCGGCACTGGCAATTTTTGGCAGTCTCTATGGAGACTGATTTTTAAAAAAAAAGGAAAGAAAAAGCTACGGTAATTAAAACTGAATGGTACTGGCATAAAGACAGACATACAGACCAATAGCAAAGAATAAAGAGCTCAAAAATAAGCCTTCACAAACGTGGTATAATTTTTGTCAAAACCATTCAATGGAGAAAGGACAATCTTTTCAACAAATGGGGCTGGAAAAACTCGTTATAAAATACCAAAGAATGAAGTTGGACCCTTACCTAACATCATATGTGAAAATTAACTCAAAACAAATCAAAGACCTAAATATAAGAGACAAAACTATAAAACTCTTAAAAGAAAACATAGGGCAAAAACTTCATGACATTGGATTTGTCAATAATTTCTTAGATTATAGCACCAAAGGCATAGGTAGCAAAAGAAAATATGGAAAAACGGGACTGCATGAAAATTAAAAACTTTTGTGCATCAAAGAACACTATTGGCCAGACACAGTGGCTCACGCCTGTAATCCTAACACTTTGGGAGGCCAAGGCAGGCAGATCATAAGGTCAGGCATTCGAGACCAGCCTAGCCAATATAGTGAAACCCCGTCTCTACTAAAAATACAAAAATTAGCCTGGTGTGGTGTCACGCGCCTGTAGTCCCAGCTATTTGGGAGGCTGAGGCAGGAGAATCATTTGAACCCAGGAGGCAGAGGTTGAAGTGAGCCAAGATCACGCCACTGCACTCCAGCTTGGGCAACAGAGCGAGACTTCATCTCAAAACAAACAAAAAAAGAAAACAACAACAACAACAAAACTAAAAACACTATTAACAGAGGGAAAAGGAAAATTATGGAATGAGAGAAAATAAAATATTTGCAAATCATATGTCTGATAAGGGAGTAATATCCAGAATCTATAAATAACTCCTAAAACTCAACAAGAGAAATAAACTGATTCAAAAATGGGCAAAGAGCTGGGTGCAGTGGCTTATGCCTGTAATCCCAGCACTTTGAGAGGCTGAGAGGAAAGGATCATTTGTGCTCAGGAGTTCAAGACCAGCCCTGGCAACACAGTGAGACCCCCATCGCTACAAAAAATTTAAAAGTTAGCCAGGTATGGTGTGCATGCCTGTATTCCCAACTACTCGGGAGGCTGATGTGGGAGGATTGCGTGAGCCCAGGAGTTCAAGGTTGTGGTGAGCTATTATCATGCCACTGCACTCCAGCCTGGGTGAAAAAGCAAAACTCCATCTCTTAAAAATAAAATTTTAAAAAGTGCAAATAGCTCGAATGGACATTTATCCAAAGAAGATACACAAATGCCGATAAGCACATGAAAAGATGCCCAATATCACTAATCCTGAGGGAAATGTCAATCAAAACCACAATGAGGTACCACCCAACACCCATTAGGATGCTACTATCAAAAACAAAAGGCAGAAAATAACACGTATTTGCAAGGATTTGGAAAAATCGCAGTTTCTGTGCAGTATTGGTGGGGATGTAAATTGGTACAATTGCTGTGGAAAACAGTATGGCAGTTCCTGAAAAACTTAAAAATAGTATTACCATATGACTAGCAATTCCACTTCTGGGTATGGAATTGGAAAGCAGGGTCTCAGATAATTGCATACCCACGTTCAAAACATCATTCATAGTAGCTAAAACATGGAAGCAACCCAAGTGTCCACCCATGGATGAACGGATAAGCAAAATGTACAATATACTTACAATCGAATATTATTCAGTCTTAAAAAGAGGAAATCCTGGCCAGGCGCTGTGGCTCGAGCCTGTAATCCCAGCCCTTTGGGAGGCAGAGGCAGGTGGATCATGAGGTCAAGAGATCAAGACCATCCTGGCCAACATGGTAAAACTCCGTCTCTACTAAAAATACAAAAATTAGGAGGTCGTGGTGGCACATGCCTGCAGTCCCAGCTACTTGGGTGGCTGAGGCAGGAGAATCGCTTGAATCTGGGAGGCAGAGGTTCCAGTGAGCTGCTAACACGCCACTGCACTTCAGCCTGGGCGACAAGAGTGAGACTCCCTTTCAAAAAATAAAAATAAAATTAAATTAAAAAAAAAGACTGCTGATAGAACAGATTAGTTTTTTTAAATTTTTTTTTTTTTAAAGACGGGATTTCACCATGTTGGTCAGGCTGGTCTTGAACTCCTGACCTCAGGTGATCTGTCCGCCTTGGCCTCCCAAGTGCTTGGATTACAGGCGTGAGCCACTGCGCCCAGCCCGAACAGATTCTTTTATCTGATTGAAGCATTTACAATCTATTCTCTCCGAAGCTTCCTACCTGAAGGCTTCATCTGCATTATAAAACTTTGGTCTGCCCATCTCCTTATCATAACCCATTCATTCCTTTCTGTTGATTCCCGGTGTTTCAACCAATTGCCAATTAGAAAATCTTTGTATCCACCTATGACCTGGAAGCCACCCCCTCCACCACCCATGGCTGCTTCCTGTTGTCCTATCTTTCCAGAACAAACCAGTGTACATCTTACATGTAGTGATTGATGTCTCCCTAAAATGTATAAAACCAAATTGTAGCCCTACCACCTTAAGCACATGTTCCAGGATCTCCTGAGGGCTGTGTCAGGGGCCATTGGTCACTCGTAGTTGACTCAAAGTAAATCTCTTCAACTATTTTACAGAGTTTGACTTTTTTTGTTAACAATTTGAACACACTGTAAGTGAAGTGATGGCACCTCTTTTACCTGATTGTATCATGGGAATGAACTTTGTATCTGTCTGGAGAATATTTCCCCTACCTGATACTTGAAAGCATGTAAATCTGCCCTTCAAGCAATGTTAATTGGACATGCTAAATGGGAATCAGAAAGACTGCCCAGGTCCACACAATGCAGAGTGCTGGTAGGGATAAATTCTCGACTTGATAACCCTCTGTGGAGGATTTCCTGGGGCTACAGCAAAAGCCTCTGAGCACCACCCAGCAACAACCACTGGGACTTCCGGACTAGAGAATTTTCGCTTGAGGAGCATTTACTGCCTTGCTATGAAACCTTAGCTGAAGCTACCCCTGTGACACCTGAAATATCCGTGCTGTCACAGGTGATGTCAGAGAAACATTCTAATGGGGATGACGGTGCCCAGAAGAACTCTCTAATAAAATAGAAATAGTTGATAGAGGATCATGCTGCCTGGGAATGCAAGGAGGAGACACTCTTAGGTAAAGAGTTTCTTTTCTCCTTAGGCCTGACTCTGGAACTGTGTGAGAAACTGCTGGATTCATGGCTGGGCACAGTGGTTCATGCCTATAATCCCAGCATTTTGGGAGGCTGAGGCGAGCGGATCCCCTAAGGTCAGGAGTTCAAGACCAGCCTGGTGAAACCCTGTCTCTACTAGAAATATAAAAAGTAGCCAGGTGTGGTGGTGGGCACCTGTAATCCCAGCTACTTGGGAGGCTGAGATAGGAGAATCACCTGAACCTGGGAGGCAGAGGTTTCAGTGAGCCGAGATCTTGCCATTGCACTCCATCCTGGGCAACAAGAGTGAAACTCTATCTCAAAAAAGAAAAGAAAAAGAAATTTCTGGATTCTATAGTGCCCAAAAACAGCTCTCTACTGATCAGCCAAAAGCTACTTGGTTAATGGACAGCAATTCCAAACCAAATGGAACAGCCATCCTGTTTGGAGGGCTGCTACTTTGATCAAAGAAGGTACAAACAGATCAAAAACAGATCTGCTTGGTGGGTTGAATTGCATGGTGATTTTCTTTATATATATATATATATTTTAATTGTACTTTAGATTCTGGGGTACATGTGCAGATCATGCAGAATTGTTGCATAGGTACATACATAGCAATGTGGTTTGCTGCCTCCATCTCCCTGTCACCTATATCTGGCATTTCTCCCTATGTTATCCCTCCCCAATCTCCCTACCTTCCGCTGTCCCTCCCCTAGTCCCTCTCAACTGACCCCAGTGTGTGATGCTCCCCTCCCTGTGTCCATGTGTTCTCATTGTTCAACACCTGCTATGAGTGAGAACATACTGTGTTCGATCTTCTGTTCTTGTGTCAGTTTGCTGAGAATGATGGTTTCCAAATTCATCCATGTCCCTGCAGAGGACATGAACTCATCATTTTTTATGGCTATGTAGTATTCCATGGTGTATCTGTGCCAGATTTTCCTTGTCCAGTCTATCATCGATGGGCATTTAGGTTGGTTCCAGGTCTTTGCTATTGTAAACAGTGCCACAATGAACATACATGTGCATGTGTCTTTATAATAGAATGATTTATAATCCTTTGGATATGTACCCAGTAATGGGATTGCTGGGTCAAATGGAATTTCTATTTCTAGGTCCTTGAGGAATAGCCACACTGTCTTCCACAATGGTTGAACTAATTTACACTCCCACCAACAGTGTAAAAGTGTTCCTATTTCTCTACATCCTCTCCAGCATCTGTTGTCTCCAGATTTTTTAATGATCGCCATTCTAACTGGTGTGAGATGGTATCTCAATGTGGTTTTGATTTGCATTTTTTGTTTGTTGGCCTCATGTATGTCTTCTTTTGAAAAGTGTCTATTTATGTCCTTTGCCCACTTTTGAATGTGTTTGTTTGTTTTTTTTCTTGTAAATCTGTTTTAGTTCTTTGTAGTTTCTGGATATTAGCCCTTTGTTAGATGGGTAGATTGCAAAAATTATTTCCCATTCTGTTGGTTGCCGGTTCACTCTAATGATTGTTTCTTTTGCTGTGCAGAAGCTCTGGTGTTTAATTAGATCCCATTTGTCTATTTTGGCTTTTGTTGCCAATGCTTTTGGTGTTGCATGGTGATTTTCTAACAGTGATGGAAGAATTGAACCATGGTACCAGCCCCCATGTTTGGGTTTTTACCGACTCATGGGCAGTGACCAGTGGTTTGGCCACATACTCAGGCAAGAGAGCCATGGAAACCTGGCCTGTTAAAAGAATGCCTACATGCCGGGCGCGGTGGCTCACGCCTGTAATCCCAGCACTTTGGGAGGCCGAGGCGGGTGGATCACGAGGTCAAGAGATCGAGACCATCCTGGTCAACA
>PVKV010041196.1:0-11636 GCA_004027835.1 Alouatta palliata | reverse complement strand
CAATTCTCCTGCCTCAGCCTCCCGAGTAGCTGGGACTACAGGCGCGCGCCACCACGCCCAGCTAATTTTTTTTTGTATTTTTAGTAGAGACGGGGTTTCACCATGTTGACCAGGATGGTCTCGATCTCTTGACCTCGTGATCCACCCGCCTCGGCCTCCCAAAGTGCTGGGATTACAGGCGTGAGCCACCGCGCCCGGCTCTCAGTCACTCATTTTACAGTCAAATCCTTTTTACCCAGTGTGACAGGAACTTGAATAGAGGGATAAACATTTCATTGACAAGATGACCCGTAGTTGTTCTCACTGCATTCTTGAAAAATTCAAACACCAGATGATAGAAATATGATAGTATATAACCCACTTATATTGGTTGTCCTCATGGCTTTACATTTACTTCTTCAAGTTTCAATTTGGAAGAATTAATATAATACAGATCACACAGATGTGTAGCATTTTCATGGCCATATTTAATAACTCCATCTACTTTGCAGTTTGTGCTTATGTTTGCAATGTTTTTCAAGAGATAGACTTCCTTTGTCTTTCTCGTGAAATAATAAAGAGTGCAGATTGAGTAACATTCTAATTGAAAGGCAACTCATGCAAAAATGATTCAAAAAGTACCTAGTACTCTGCTGACAGAATCTACTCTAAAGCTTTCCTATTTAATCACTTCCATTGTAGAAAGGATGTCACTATGTTGGTTCCTGATTCATAAAGTAATGAATCATTTCAGCATCTTTTAGTGCTTTTGTCCTTAAAAATCAAGACACTCCTGAAGATTCTGTATATACAAGCTTTGTACCAATTGAACTGATGATGACTTGAGAAGATTATCTGAAAGAAGATATTACTTTTATTATATTTGCTGATTTAATAGGCAAGTATTGCTGCAGAAGCACAAATGAGGCCTTTTCACTAGCACTCACATATGTGCAGTCCACAAACTGCTTCATGGAGAGCAGGGACTGTGAGTGATGCATGTCTAAGTCCACTTAGTCTGGAATGCCAGACGCCACGTGGGAGCCAGAGTCTGAGGTAAAGCTGCAGCTGGTATAGGGGTGGGTGGTGCACAACCCTGCATCCAGGACAGTCATGGCGACTCCACACAATAGCCCAATCCTCAATTTCCTTGATCGTTTCTTCTGACTTCTCAAATCTAACTATTGAGCCCTATCGTGATTTTTTTTTTAATTTTGGCTATTGAAATTTAAATCTAGAATTTCTATTTTCAAAGATAATTCATATCTTTCTGTTGATATTCTCTATCTGATAAGACATTATCATCACATATTCCTTTACTTCTTTAAGCACGGTTTACTTCGGTTCTTTAAATATATTTATAATAACTAATACAAATTTATCGTCTGCTAAGTTCACTACCTGAACACCTTCGAAGTCAGTTTCTGTTGCCTGTTCGTTTTGTTTGTGTGTGTGGCTGGGTTACACTTTCCTGTTACTTTGTATATTCTGTTATTTTTATTGAAAACAAGCCATTTTAGATAATACATTGTACAAATGTGAAACTCTGGATTCTGATTCTCACCCCAAGTTTTCGTCGTTTTTGTTGTTTGCTTGGTTGTTTGTTTTTAATTTTGTGACTTGAGTGAACTAACTTCATTAGTCTACTTTTCCTGCAGTGTACAGCCTGGCTCTTTTTTTTTTTTTTTTTTTGTATGTTATTATTTGTTGCCTGGCTACTTAGGGGTCAGTCTTGTTGCAGCATAAGCCACTTACTGGTCAAAAGTCGTGATAAAGTCTCTTAGCCTATTAGATTTTTGCCATTTACCATTATATGTGTCTGGTTTGGAGGCTGCTAGTGCAATAAGTTAATGTATTTTCCCACACATTCATACAGACACTAGCAGCTTAGAGATTCCTTCTCTGAGCACTCCTAAGATAATGCAGTCATCAGCGTGTACATAGTCTTCTAAGATTTTGGAAATTACTGTGATATTATTTTTAAACTTGGATTTCTAGAAGTCAACCTTGGGTCAGAGTAGCTTACTGTCTAGTCAGTGCTTGGTCATAGATTACATTCAAGTTCCTAAAGCCAGTAAAGTTTCAGCTCTCTGTTGATGGATCTGCATGTATCAAGAAATGCTTTCGGCCAGGCGACGTCACTCACACCTGTAAAACCAGCACTTTGGGAGGCTGAGGTGTGCTGATCACGAGGTCAGGGAGTTCAAGACCAGCCTGATCAACGTGGTGAAACCCCATCTCTACTAAAAATAGAAAAAATTAGCCAGGCATGGTGGTGCGTACCTGTAATCCCAGCTACTCAGGAGGCTGAGGCAGGAGAATCACTTGAACCCTGGAGGTGAATGCTGCAGTGAGCTGAGATTGCACCACTGTACTCCAGCCTGGACAACAGAGCAAGACTCCATCTTATAAAAAAAAAAAAAAAAAAAGAAAGAAAGAAATGCTTTCAAGTCTGCTCCTCATCTTGCTCTAATTGCTTCCAAGTGAGTACAACTTAACACATATGTACAGATTTCCCAACTCCCAGAACTTACTGTACTCTCAAGAGAGCTCTTCTCAAATTATCTCTTATTAAACTTCTGGCTACTTTGTTGTTTTTCTTCTACTATGAAGCTACCAGCTTCCTCTTAATTGTTCTCCAAATAGATCTCAAATTTTTTGACAATATTAGACATGGAGTTCTCCAATCTGTTTCAAATCAAGGTATTTTTTAGGCAGAGTTGTGGAGTTCTTTGATCTTATTGTGTGTATCTCTTGCCTATCTTTCTCCCTGGACAGAACCCCTACCCCTTTGCACCAGAGCTGGGTTAAGGGGACCTGAATGACAGTCACATTCTATGAGGGGGTTCTCGGGGGCAGGCAGCATCTCCTAGTCTTCTCATCTTGCTTGCCTGAACATGAAGCCTCTACACTACAAGCGTAGTGTGATAGGGTTCATAGGGCCAGGTATTTTCAACTTGCTGTACTTGGTAGAACTTCTATTCTATTAATGAGGCCTGGCAGGGTAAGAAAAACAAGTTTCTGCTGCATACCCAGAATAAAGCTTCTACAACTCATGGCTGAAAGAAATAAGACAAACAACCTGCGCCTTCTGGAATGGAAACATAACACCAGACTGGAGCTGAGAAAAAGGAGCCCCCATCTTACAGGCTGCACTTACAAGCAGGGTAGAGTTTCCATAACACAGAATTGAGGAAGTATAATGGAGTAGGTGGTGGCTTAAATGCCACAAACTCTTGCTATTGATACCAAGATTTGATATTCTTTCATGAATGATTCTCTATTGTTTGCCTTCAGGACTATTTTCAGAAATTTTGAGGGTTTTTTAAACGAATTTGATCAGTTAAATTGTTCTTTTGCTAGGAAACGGGTCTGCATTCATCTGCTTGGGGCTCCATAACAAAATACCATAGACTGTGTAGCATATAAACAGTGAAAATATATGTCTTACAGTCCTGGAGGCTGGGAAGTCCAACATCAAGATGCTGGCAGATTTGGTGCCTGGTGAGGGAAAATTTCTTGGTTTATAAACAGAGAATTCTCACTGTATTCTTGCATGGTTGAAAGGGTGAGGTATCTCTTTTTGGGCTTCTTTTATAAAAGCACTAATCCCATTCATGAGGGCTCCACCCTCATGACCTAATCATATCCCAGAGTCCTCACCTGTTATTATTATTACCTTGGGGATTAGGACCTGAATCTTTGAATTTTGGGAGACATAAACATCCAGACAGTAACAGGGTCCTCTGATATTCTTACTCCATCATCTCTGAGAGTTTTACTCCATCATCCCAGCAATCTGACCTCACCACTAGCACTTTTGTTTAAATGTTTTCTGTGTTGTCATTATAGAAGGATGTAAATAATGGTGTGCTTATTTTGTGTTGTAAAATTATTCAAATGCAATGGATATTTTTTAGTGCTTTGATGAGGTTTGTACAGCTCTTCGAAATATATTTTCCATTAAGTCATTGTATCCCCAGGTTTGTGGTTTTCTACTATTGATTATTCATGGCTTTTCATAGTCTGTCCCCAATTCACCTTCCAACCCGTTTTTTTTTTTTTTTTTTTTTTTAATAAAGACGGGGTTTCACCAGGTTGGTCAGGCTAGTCTTGAACTCACGACCTCAGGTGATCCGCCCACCTGGGCCTCCAAAGTGCTTGGATTACAGGCATGAGCCACCGCGCCTGGCCAACCTGCTCTTCTCCTACACTTCTCATTAGTTTTTAATGGAAGTCAGGATGATCTACCTATTATCCCTTGAAAATGCCAAGTTATTTATTACTTCATATTTTTATTTATGCCCCTCATGTACTCTACTTTTTAACTTGCTGCCCAAATCCTTCTGATCTTTCAGGACTTAATTGAACTTCCGTTCCCAACAAGAAAGTATCCATGACCATCCCAGTTATTATTTATGTCTCCCTTTCCTCTGATCTTTTAAATATTTAATAACAATACATGTGGTATATATCTTCTACTGCTTTATGACATTACCTGCATACTTGCCTTTTTTGTTATGTCTTGGAAATGTGTTTATGCTTTGACCTCAATTAAAGAATAACTCTTGGAAAACATGGAGCCGTTGGAGCTATTGGATTGTGACCAATAGTTTCTTTGTAGCCTTCCTAGTTAAGTATAGCACTGTAGATATATAATGTTCTTAGTAAATATTTAATTGAGTAAATTTGCTCCCGATGAGTCCTGAAATAGGACTCTATTTGTATTGACAAAAAAATTACTTTGCTCATTGATGGAAGTTAAAGCCTCTTAAGTGTGCTTGCTCATAAGATCCCTAGATTATTGGATCATTAAGAGCAAATAGCAGTTGCCCCTTCATATGCATGTTCTAGTGTTATAGCAATGACCAGGCATGCCTGAAGAAGTAATGTACCAGAACTCCTAACCATATTTTCTATTCATACTGAAATTTTTCTTACTTTCCTATATTTTAAGAACTCTCATGTGCTAAAAACAGCTAGTTAAATAGATACGATGCCTCATCACGTGTCAACTCTAATATATCTTAAAACTAAACTCGCTGATTGTCATTAATTTAATTTGCAGCTTGATGGAGAGTGAGAAAATTTGTAAAAATTGAAAAAGACAGAGTTTAATTTTCTTAACCTCTTTGGTGTTATATATTAAATTACTATTGACTAATATAGTAGCAATAATCATGATGAAGTAATAAGTGAAGTTAAGAAATTTTTTTATGGCAATGTAGAAAGTGACAAAGACAGGGTGAGAAGCTCTGTCTTCAGTGTGTACAATTATTTAATCAGGTAGTTAAAATCATGGTCAGTTATTAAAAATAATATTTTTAAAAAAATATTTAAGCAATTTATGCTTAATTTAATTTAAGCATAAATTAAGCAATTTAATTTATAAATGAAGACATGGAAATTCAAAACTTAATGTTGCCATGTTGTTAACTTTAATTCCACCTTAGCAACTTCCCACAGTTGTATAAAAAGGCATGAGCAGCCTCCTAAGGCAAATACAGTATGTCGGGGGAAAAAAAATGGATGATTTTCAGTTTGATTCAATGAAGTATGATCTTGTTCAGATGGTTTCAAAATAACCAGTTGCTGGCTAGGCCAAACAAAAAATAGTAAGAGAAAGTATGGTCCTCCAATCTTGGGATTTTCATATCTAATATACATTGCTGATATGTTGCCCCTTCAATTCTTGTATAAGATATTATGTTTGAAGCTGAGCCCACACCTTTAAAACATTATGTATTAACATTTCATACTCTCTAAACTAGTATCTCCAGACTGAAGTTTGTAGATTCTCTCCAAAGAACCAACATCACCAAAAGAATCCTTCATGATAGTATATAACAGATATTTCCTAATAGTCTCATATCTTCATCATACTGTAAAACAAAAATTTAATTTTTTAACTCTACAAATGAAATCTAATTTTGCATGGAATTCTATACATAATGAAATACGATCTACCTGCATGATAGGAAGCACACTTATAAGATATGCTTTCTGGCATTTACTTTGTACCTGTGCTTTTCAAATTTTCATGTGCACAAGTAGAGATCTTTTTGAAATGCACCTTCTGATTTACTACTTCTGGCGGGGGCCTAAAATTCTGCATTTCTCACAAGCTTCCAAGTGATGCCGTAGCTGCTGGTTTATTGACTGTAATGTGAATAGCAAGACGTTACATTGCGTAGACGTGTGATCATAATGCTGTTTTTTTTAATTATTGTGTATGTTTGAATTTTTCATAATAAAGTGTTTTTAATATAAAAAAATTAAAAATGAAGGTTAAGTCCACAGCATTTGGCTTACAGTAAGCTCAATCTATGTCTTTGATTGACTGGTCTGAATTGCAGAAGGACCCAAGATAGAGCCATTTGACTTTGTGCAATGTCACTGAGGAATAAGTGCTCTAAAAAGGATATCAGTTAACCAATTGGCCAATGAGGTTATATGTAAATATAGCCTAAAAGTTTTATTTTCTTTAAGGTTATATATTTCTTCTATATGTTTTCCTAGAAAAAAACTCAGAGAAGCATTATACCATAACTTTGGGTTAAAAATCATAGCATGGCCTTTTCCATGCTCACAGTCAGTCAGCTGAGACCCGAAAGTGGCACCATTTATGTTTTTCACTTTGACTAGTTTGATTCGACAAAATGTCTCCATGGACAGAGGTGCATTAAAAATAATGCAGCCAGGTCATCTCCACTGTTTAAAATTTTCAATGTAGCGTGACTAGGAAGATAAGATTTGAAAAGGCTAGCCTTACTTATTCCAAGGAATATAAGATAAGGCCAGATTGAATGGTAGAAAATCTAAGACTAAAATTCATATTTTTAAAAATTTAGTTGTATTACTTTCAAGTACATAGTTATTTAAATTATATTGAAAATACATTGCCCACTAGAAGTCCTTAGGGAGACAACTGAATTAATAGGATAATACTTACCATGTAAGTAAGTGTTTCAAAATGCTTCAGGAGAACTCAACAAATTTTTCTCTTAAGTCATCTAAACATGATTTCTGAATACTTGCATAGTTTTTTAATATAATGGCTATTAAGGAAATTATATTTTAAAAAAACTGGAAACTGCACTACAGCTCCAAGTGATATATTGGCAGAAACCAAAGGAATGTGACTATATAATTAAATGTATTTGGTAAATGTAGAGATAGCTTTCAATATTTCTCCCAGTCTCTTGACTATGCGACAGATATATTCTCCAAATTTCAGTTTTCATATATATATTTTTTCACCATATAGTATAAAGCACATTTAAGATAATAATGTTAGATGTGTGAATTACTAGATCCAGATGTATTAACTCAAATTATCTGAGCAGTGAAGGCCAGGAAACTACACTTTGAAAAATGTCCCCAGATAATTCTATAGTATAGACTAGTTTGAGAACATTTGGGCTTAACAGTGGCCAAACAGGAAATGAGCTACAGATAAAATTTTTCAATTTTTTCAGTTGCTAGCTACGGTGAGCTGTTGTATACTATCAGAGGAGGATATGGTTGGGAATGGCTAACCAACATGAGATTGGGGATAAGCTGTGGATCAACATTTTTCTTTTTTTCTTTCTGTGCCTCAATTATTCTTGCTCAACAAGACTTTGTCATATGCTGGTAACAACCAAAAGTTAATATGTAAAATATTGTCTCATCTTATTTTCTGCTTTTTTCACATAAGTGCAACACTAGTTTTCTCAACCTATATAATTACACATTAAAAAATAGAAATAACTGCATTTAACTCTAATTATTTGAAATTTTCTGATTTGATATTTTCAGTATTTATTCCCAGAAAGTACTATTGTAAATAGTATTCTTAATATACAGTACAAAAAGGTCCTAGAATAATATTTATCACCATCGCCAATGAGATTTATTTTTACATTCTCATTATTAAAACATTTGCTAACTTGAAGAATATTTTAGTGCCTTGCTGACAGCTAGACCTCAATATTTTTTTAAAGAGTTCCATTAATGTAAGTGATTTCTAGAAAGTGCATGTTTATAAAATCCACAAATACAAACTCATTTTCTCTCTTATTGATAAGCACACAGACTTTTGAGACTTGAAGATGTCCTTAAACAAGTGATTTATTTATTTATTTATTCATTTTTGAGACAGAGTTTCGCTCTTGTTACCCAGGCTGGAGTGCAATGGCGCGATCTCGGCTCACCGCAACCTCCGCCTCCTGGGTTCAAGCAATTCTCCTGACTCAGCCTCCCGGGTAGCTGGGACTACAGGCACGTGCCACCATGCCCAGCTAATTTTTGTATCTTTAGTAGAGACGGGGTTTCACCATGTTGACCAGGGTGGTCTCGATCTCTTGACCTTGTGATCCACCCGCCTCGGCCTCCCAAAGTGCTGGGATTACAGGCGTGAGCCACCGCACCCGGCTAAACAAGTGATTTATTATAGGGACAACAGAAATGTGAAACAATTAAGTGATTTGCTAAGAATCATTTCAAATTTATGGGACATTAGCTCCAGATCTGATTTTTGCTTTTTACACACATGTATTAATAACAAGTATTAGATATATCCTGAAGTAACTAAATCATCAGGAAATAGTGGATCGAACATTGGATAAAGAGACAGGAAATTCTAAGGATCGAACATTGGATAAACAGACAGGAAATTCTAAGTTTTAGTTGTTGCTAGTCATTGACTGAGAGTTTAGGTAAGTCATTTCCCCTTTTTGAACATCGATTTCCTCAGTTGTTAAATTCATTCCATAAATGTTTACTGAAAGCCAACTGTGTTTCAGTTAATGTCTGGTCACTGTAGATGGAAAAACAGATTTTGTAAGGAAGAAAATCAGCCTGGTGTAATGAAAAGACCATTGAATGGAAAATGAAGTAACTCATGCTCATTATAGCTTGGACTAGATAATTTCTAAGACCACTTCCAATTTTAAAATTCTAGGAGTCTATTTGTTGTTTGCAAGTACTACTCATAGATGTTTAGTACTATTCCTTAGGGAGGACTGACTTCCTATCTAGGGTTTCCAGCTAATCATAGATGCAAATAAAGTAGGTAAGAACATAAGTAATGTTATACCTAAGAGAATGTCAGAAAGTCATCCTCTTAGAAAATCTCTCTCTAGGCAAGTTTATTGCAGTCTGAAATCATTTACAATTGTCTTACAATGAGGTAAATTTGAATTTCAGTTATTGTATTTACTAGCTTATGACTTTGAAAAATTCTAAACATCAGTTTCCATACCATTAAAATAGTGATAATAATAATGTCTATCTTATAAGTTTGTTGTTAAGTTATAAAACACATGAAGCATGTAATATCTGACACATCATAAAAAAACAGTATTTCATTTTTGAGCACCTTATCTGTAAACAGTTTTATGTAAGAGCTCTGGATATAAAAGGAAGCATAGGGTAACTTTTATAGTTACCCTATGTGTCTGCTCTTATGGAACCTATTAATAGTGTCTGCTCTTTCCATAGTGTCTGCTCTTATGGAACCTATTAATAATTAAGAAAATAAGATGGCCGGGCGCGGTGGCTCACGCCTGTAATCCCAGCACTTTGGGAGGCCGAGGTGGGTGGATCACGAGGTCAAGAGATCGAGACCATCCTGGTCAACATGGTGAAACCCCGTCTCTACTAAAAATACAAACATTAGCTGGGCATGGTGGCACGTGCCTGTAGTCCCAGCTACTCGGGAGGCTGGGGCAGGAGAATTGCTTGAACCCGGGAGGCGGAGGTTGCGGTGAGCCGAGATCGCGCCATTGCACTCCAGCCTGGGTAACAAGAACGAAACTCCGTCTCAAAAAAAAAAAAATAAATAAAAATAAGATGTACACACATAAGACAAATAAAAATAATAAACTAGCAAGTTCTAAAAATTATTAGTTGAGAAGAGGTAGTTCATTGCATACTTTCTGTTTGTTACGTACTGTGTAATGTTTTGTGAATGATAAAACATTATATAGGATGTAGCCCTTCTTTGTAATGGCCGGGATTATTTCATGCACAGACCCACACCCCCCCTTGCCACTCCCCCCACACACACATAAAAAAAGAGAAAGAGAGAAAGTAAAATGTAGTTTAAAACTGTTGTAATGGCTCAGAGAAACAAGGGCCATTAAGGATTTAGACAGGTGGCAGGGATGAGGGTGACAGGTGGAGGGACTTAGAGCAGCTGTCTCAGAAAGATAGTTTTTTTCAACTGCCATAGAGGGCTTTCTAACCATTCTGGAGTCCTCATATCATGTAAAGTTAGAAATGCAAACATTCCACAAAACTTTTAGGCTGGCTGGCTGAATGCATTATACTTTAACTGAATGAAAGGTAGCTGGGAAAACCACACAAAAAGAGAATCCAAATATCTCCCACTTGGTAAATTTTCTGCTGGTGACAGGCCAAGAGAGTAAGTTAGGATGAGACTTCGCTGCTTATTTTTTAAGGAGGTCATCATTGTCAGTTTTAAGGTAAAATATTCCTATCAATATTTTCTTCAAATGAGGATTATACTCCTCTTTTTCCCTGAGGATATCTTCAAGCTTTAAATTTAGAAACCTCTTGATAAAACTAATGTACATAGCAGTAGAGAGATTCATAAATTAACTGTGGACTAGACTCTTGTGTAGGCAAGCATGTGCTTCCATGTGAAAGTTAACCATTGGCTTCTATAAAAAGAAGTTGTATTATTGATAAAAAGCTGGTAACTAAATGAAGAAAATGAAGAGTTCGTAACTGGCAGTATGTGAAGAATTATATAGTGAAATCTGATTTCTTTCAAGTTTTCAAAACCTAGGACTATGTTCACTGTTAAAGTTAAAACAGTTATTTTGACCACTAGAAAGATAGAGATCTACATAAACTATGAATAATTCTGGTTTCACAATTTCAACTTGATTGGATTGAAGGATACAAAGTATTTTTTCTGGGTGTGTCTGTGAGGGTGTTGCCAAAGGAGATTAACATTTGAGTCAGCGGAACAGGAGAGGCAGACCCATGCTCAATCTGGGTAGGCACCATCTAATTATCTGCCAGCATGGCTTAGGATAAAAGCGGGCAGAAGAACGTGGAAGGACTAGACTGGTTTAATCTTGTCTACATCTTTCTCCCATGCTGGATGTTTCCTGCCCTAAAACATCAGACTCCAAGTTCTTCAGCTCTGGGACTCAGACTAGCTTCCTTGCTCCTCAGCTTGCAGACAGCCTATTGTGAAAACTCACCTTTTGATCATGTGAGTCAATACTCCTTAATAAGCTCCCTTTTATATATACATCTATCCTATTAGTTCTGTCCCTCTAGAGAACCACGATTAAACAGATTTTAAGTATATCATGGTGTATATGTATCATACATTCTTCAGCTAATTCACCATTGATGGAAACCCAGGTTGATTCCACATCTTTGCTATTGAAAACAGTGCTACAATGAACATCATCAGTGCTTGTGTCTTTTTGGTAGAATTATATACTTTCCTATAAGTATATATCCAGTAATGGAATTGTTGGGTCAAATGATAGTTCTGTTTTAAGTTCTTTGAGCAACCCCACACTGCTTTCCACATGGCTAAACTAATTTACATTCCCTCCAACAATGTTTTACTGTTTCCTTTTCTGTGCAGCCTTTCCAACATTTCTTTTTTTTTTTTTTTTTTTTTTTTT
>PVKV010041195.1:0-11636 GCA_004027835.1 Alouatta palliata | reverse complement strand
AAAACCAAACACCGCATATTCTCACTCATAGACGGGTGTTGAACAATGAGAACACATGGACACAGGGAGGGGAGCATCTCACACTGGGGTCTGTCGGGGGGAAAAAGGGGAGGGACAGCAGGGGGTGGGGAGTTGGGGAGGGATAGCATGGGGAGAAATAACAGATACAGGTGATGGGGAGGAAGGCAGCAAATCACACAGCCATGTGTGTACCTATGTAACAATCTTGCATGTTCTTCACATGTACCCCCAAACCTAAAATGCAATAAAAAGTATATATTAAAATAAAAAAAATAAAAATAAAAAAAAAACTTTTAGTTTAGGTTTGGGGTACATGTGAAGCTTGTGGGGAGTTTGTTTTACATAATATTTCATCATCCATGTATTAATCCCAGTAACCAATCTTTACTGCTTGTCTACTCCTCCCACCCTCTACCCTCAAGTAGATTCCAGTGTTTGTTCTTTCCTTCTTTGGTTCATAAATCCTTATCATTAAGCTCCCAACTTTACAGTTGTATATAAATGTTCCCATTTATATACAGAAGACAGACTGTACAGGCCCAGCCTGGCCCCAGAAGGGGTCACACACAGACGGGTGGTGGTGGAGGAGGAAGGGCCGTCCCTCCCATCATGGACGAAGTTCTAACGCAGCAGGAGAGCAGCTGGCCAGCCTGCACTGGTGGAGTAACTGGCCGGCCAGCCAGGCAGGTGGGCAGGTGGGCAGATGGGCTGACAGACAGACGGGCCTGGAGGCCAGGTGCCAGGCATTACTGAACTTGGAATTCAAAGGTGCCATTGAGCTGCCCCTCCTCATAGTCCATCTGACACAAGATCATATTGTTCTTCAGGAAGAATTTGTCTCCCACACAAAATCTCTGGTTGCAGAGCTGGCAGGCAAAGCAGTCGAGGTGACACACATTGTCCCAGGCCTGCATCAACCATCTCGAAGGCTGGGATCAGCTTGCTGCAAGCAGCACAGTTCCCTGTGGTGCCAAAGAGCCCAGGTCTTCAAGCTCCAGCAGCAGTGGCCTTGCTCCTAGGATATGGCTACCTGCCAGGATCTCTGGGCAAATGGATGTCTGCTCCCAAGGACCACCTCAGGTAGTCGTGTCGGCACAGGATGAGGTTGGCCTTGGTGTAGAGCGCGTGGAGCCCACCTCGCCCAGGCGGCAGTCACAGCAGGCACACTTGAGGCAGTCTTCGTGCCAGTACTTGTCCAACGCCTTCAGCAGGTAGCAGTCCTTGATCTTGCGGTTACAGCCGGCGCAACCTTTCTGCTTCCCTTTGGGCTGGACGGAGAGCATCGGCACGCCGTCCTCCTTGTCCAGCACCATCATCTCGGGCTCTCAGTGTCCAGCCACAGCTCGGCTCAGCCAGTAGAAGGGCGCCGACTCGGGGAGCGCTTCGGTGGGGCGGCCGGTCCTCGGGCAGCGAGCAGTTTTTTTTTTTTTTTATAAGTGAAAATACATCTTTATTTCTTTAGTTGTAGGACTAGTGATTGAGCCAAAAATTTATTTTTGCATATATGAAAAAAAGCAGGTGGGGAATGTTTTCTTTACTTGTTAGTACCCAATCATGAGAGAAAGACAAAATAAAACAAAGCCAAGGTGTTGTCTAATGTATTTTACATTTTGCCTAGGGCTAATCCTGGTATAAACTTAAATATTCACCAATATAATTAGCAGACTAATTACCATTCATATTCAACAAATATTTATTGAACAATTGGATGTGAGAAACATGCTTTTAAAATTTATTTTTTGGCTGGGCACGGTGGCTTACGCCTGTAATCCCAGCAACTGTCACTTACGTGACAACATGCGGTATTTGTTTTTCTGTTTCTGTGTTAGTTTGCTAAGGATAATAGTCCCCAGCTCTATCCATATTCCCTCAAAAAACATGATATCATTCTTTTTTATGACTGCATAACATTCCATGGTGTGTATGTACCACATTTTCTTTATTCAGTGCATCATTGCCTAGATTGTCTTCCAGGGTTTTTATAGTTCTGAGCCTTACATCTATGTCTTTAATCTAGCGTGAGTTGATTTTTGTATATCAAGGGGTCCAGCTTTAATTTTCTGCCTATGTCTAGCCAATTATCCCAGCACCATTTATTGAATAGGGAGTCTTTTCCTCATTGCTTGTTTTGGTCAGTTTTGTCAAAGATAGGGTGGTTGTAGACATGTGGCCTTATTTCTAAGCTCTCTATTCTGTTCCGTTTGTCTATGTGCCTGTTTTTGTACCAGCATCATGCCGTTTTGGTTACTTTAGTCTTATAATATAGTTTGAAGTCAGGTAATGTGATGCCTCCAGCTCTGTTCTTTTTGCTTAGGATTTCCTTGGCCATTTGTGCTCTTTCTTGGTTCTATGTTAATTTTTAAAAGTTTTTTTCTACTTCTGTGAAGCATGTCATTGAGTTTGATAGGAATATCATTGAATTTGTAAATTGCTTTGGGCAGTATAACCATTTTAATAATATTGATACTTCCTATCCATGAGCGTGGGATTTTTTCCATTTATGTCTTCTCTGATTTCTTTGAGGAGTGTTTTAGAAATCTTTCTTGTTGCTGGTTAGCTGTATTCCCAGGTATTTTATTCTTTTTTGTGGCAATTGCAAACGGCATTGCCTTTCTGACATGGCTGTCAGGGTTTTTGATTTGTTTTGTTTTTCGAGAGCCTATACACTACTGCTGATGTATAGGAATGCTAGTGACTTTTGAACATTGACTTTGTATCCTGCAACTTTGCTGAAGTTGTTTATCAGCTACAGGAGCTTTTGGTCCAAGACTTTGTGGTTTTCTTGATATTGAATCATGTCATCTGCAGACTCAGATAGCTTGACTTCCTCTCTTCCTGTTTAGATGGGCTTTATTTCTTTCTCTTGCCTGATTGTTCTGGCTGGGACTTCCAATACTATGTTGAACAGAAGTGATGAGAGAGGGCATCCTTATTTTGTGCCAGCTTTCAAGGGGAATGCTTCCTGTCTTTGACCATTCAGTATAATGTTGGCTGTGGTTTTGTCATAGATGGTTCTTATTATTTTGAGGTATGTTCCTTCAATACTTAGTTTATTAGGAGTTTTTAACATGAAGGAATATTGAATTGGATTGAAAGCCTTTTCTGTATCTATTGAGATAATCATGTGGTTTTTGTCTTTTGTTCTGTTTGTGTGATGAATTGCATTTATTCATTTACTTAATGTTCCAGCAAACTTGCATCCCAAGGATGATGCCTACTTTATGATGGTGGATTAGCTTTCTGATCTGCTATTGGATTCAGTTTGCAAGTATTTTGATGAGAATTTTTGCACTGATATTCATCAAGAGTATTTGTCTGAACTTTTCTGTTTTGTTATGTCTCTTCCAGGTTTTGGCATAAAAATTATGCTGGTCTCATAGAATGAGTTGGGGAGGAGTTCCTCATCCTTGATTTTTTGGAATAGCTTCTGTAGGAATGGTCCCAGTTCTTTGTACATCTAGTAGAATTTAGCTGTGAGTCCATCAGGTCCCAGACATATTTTGGTTGTCAGGCAATTTATTACTGATTCAATTTTGGAACTTGTTATTGGTCTGTTCAGGGAATGAATTTCTTCTTGGCTCACTCTTGGAAGGGTGTATGAGTCCAGGAATTTATCCATCACTACTAGGTTTTCTAGCTTGTGTGCATAGAGGTGTCCATAGTACTTTCTGATGGTTGTTTTCATTTCTGCAGGGTTACTGTCACATTTCCTTCATCATTTATAATTATGTTTATTTGGATCTTCTCTCTTTTCTTCTTTATTAGTCTAGCTAGTGATCTGTTTTATTAATTTTTTCAAAAAAACAACTTTTGGATTTGTTAATCTTCTGAGTGTTTTTTGTGTCTCAATTTCCTTCAGTTCAGCTCCAATTTTGTTATTTCTCATCTTTGGCTAGCTTTGAGGTATCTTCTTGAATTCTGTCAGTTGTGAAGCCAGAATGTTAATTTGAAATCTAACTTTTCAATGTGGATATTTAATTCTATGAATTTCCCTTTTAACACTGCCTTAGCTATGTCCCAGAGATTCTGATACATTGTATCTTTGTTCTCATTATTTTCAAATAACTTCTTGATTTCTTCTTCAATTTTATTATTTACCCAAACTGTTTCAGAAGCATGTTGTTTAATCTTTCTGCAATTGCGTGGTTTTGAGTGATTTTCACAGTCTTAGCTTCTATTTTCATCATATTTTAGTCTGAGAGTGTGTTTGGTATGATTTCAGTTCTTTTACCTATGCTGAGGATTGTGTTATGTCCAAGTATGTGGTTAATTTTAGAGTATGTGTTATGTGGTGATGAGAAGAATATATATTTCTCATTTTGGGGTGGAGAGTTCTGTAAAGATCTATCAGGTTCATCTGG
Organism: Alouatta palliata; assembly: GCA_004027835.1. NCBI lineage: Eukaryota > Metazoa > Chordata > Mammalia > Primates > Atelidae > Alouatta > Alouatta palliata. The sequence continues at coordinate 7,254 of PVKV010041195.1, read as the reverse complement.
TCCACTGATGAATTTAGGTCTTGAATATCTATGTTAATTTACAATGATCTGTCTAATGCTACCAGTGGAGTGTTGAGGTCTCCCACTATTATTGGGTGATATCTATGTCTCTCTGTAGGTCTCTAAGAACTTTCTCTATGAATCTGAGTGCTCCTGTGTTGAGTGCATATATATTTAGGATAGTTAGGTCATCTTGTTGAATTGAACCCTTTACCATTATGTAATGCCCTTCTTTGTCTTTTTTGATCTTTTTTGATTTAAAATCTGTTTTGTCTGAAATTAGGATTGCAACCCCTGCTTTTTGTCTGTTTTTCAATTGCTTGGTAAATTTTTCTCAAACCCTTTATTTTGAGCCTATGCCTATCATTATGTGTGAGACGAGTCTCTTGAAGACAGCATACTCTTGAAAACAGCACACCATTGGCACTAGGTCTTGCTTTTTATCCAGCTTGTCACTCTGTGCCTTTTTCTTTTCTTTTTGCCTTTATAGACAAAGTCTCACTCTGTCACCCAGGCTGCAGAGGAGTGGCATAATTTGAGCTTACTGCAACCTCTGCTTCTTGGGTTCAAGCAATTCTCATGCCTTAGCCTCTCTACTAGGTGGGATTTCAGGCATGCCCAACCACACCCAGCTAATTTTTTTTCTATTTTTAGTTGAGAGGGGGTTTCACCATCAGTCTTGGCAAGATTGGTCTCAAACCCTGAACTCAATTGATCCACCCTCCTCTGCCTCCAAAAACACTGAAATTACAGGCATGAACCACCACACCCAGCCTCACTCTGCCTTTTAAGTCGGGCATTTAGCCTGTTTACATTCAAGGTTAGTATTAATATGTGTGGGTTTGATCCCATCAGTGTGCAGTTAGCTGGCAACTATTTTGGCTTGTTTTTGTGGTTGCTTCATGGTAACACTGGACAGTGTGTTTAAATGTGTTTTGTATTAGCTGATAGTGGTTTTTTCTTTCAGATCTGGTGGTAATGAATTCCCTCAATATTTGTTTATCTGAAAAACATCTATTTCTCTTTCACTTAGAAAGCTTAATATAAAATTCTTAGTTGAAGATTTTTTCTATAAGAATATTGAATATAGGTTGCCAATCTCTTCTGGCTTGTAGTTTCAGTTTCAGCTGAGAGGTTTGCTGTTAGCCTGATGGGGTTCCCTTTGCAGGTGACCTTCCCTTTCTCTCTAGCTGCCTTTCATGTTCTTTTATTTCTGATTATTATGTGTCTTAGGGATGATCTTCTTGTTTTGAATCTTGGAGTAGTCACCTGTATTGCCCAAATTTGACTGTTGACCTCTCCAGCAAGATTCAGGAAGTTTTCATGAATTATATTCTGAAATATGTTTTTCAGGTTGTTCACTTATTTCCCCTCCCTTTCAGAGATGTCAGTGATTCATAGTATGGGCCTCTTTACATACTCCCACACTTCTCAGAGGTTTTTTTTATTTTTCTTCTGGGACACAGTGTCACCCTGTTGCCCAGGCAGGAATACAATGGCATGATCTCGGCTCACTGTAACTTCTGCCTTCCAGGTTCAAGTAATTCTCCTGCCTCAGCCTTCTGAGTAGATGGGATTACAGGTGTGTGTCATCATTAAAGACTACAGCAATATAGTAAGCAATCCAAGAGCAGCGTAAACACAATCACAGAGTAGGGAAGTAGATGAAATCAGCTTACTTGCCCATGTCCTTAAGATAAAGTAACAAAATGAAACTTGAACGTCACATGGTTCAAACACATGAAGTTAGGAGACACAGAAGTTATTCACTGAGACAATATAGGATAGATTTTTTTAAATGTACAAAATGTATTTCTTATTTCTTTATACTAACACATTTATGGTAAACCACATTTTCTGATCAACTATCTAATTGGTTTTACAAGGCCTTGAAAAATTAAACGAACAACTCTGTTTGGAGGGCTCAGGAAATTTTGGTTCTTCTCTTTTCTTCATTTCTATTGCTGGTTCCATAGGAGTAAGAACCTCAGCAGCGCATAAGATAACACAGTGATGTGAATCCTCCCGGCAAACTGTTTGTTCAAGGAAAAAAAAGAATTGTAAATGTCAAAATTATTTATGAACTATTCTCACTTCTCCTTTTTCCATTTTTGATATTTAGTCTAATAAAAGGTCTAATTCTACTAAAACATTAATTATTAAATTATCCTTAAATATTTTCTGCTTTAAGTCTCTTCACTCATGAGATATATGACCTTGGACAATTTTTCTTGTTTAGAGCCCAGGGTGGAAAAGGTATTGCCAACAGTTTACAGTCATTTTCTAAAAAAGCTTTCCATCAAAGAATGAAAAATGCACAAGTTATACACATACAGTTAAATGGATCTTTGCAACCTGACTGCACCTGCTAAGTCAGCTTTGAGATCAATAAACAGTGCATCACCAGCACCCTGAGTCCTCCTGTGGCACCCCTTCACAAACACTACTATAGCCTCTGAACTTAACCGTTGTCATCACGTATATAACCATAAATAAGTATTGTTTGTTTCTGACGTTTATACAAATGGGATCATATTCTTTTGTGAGCATATTCTTTTTTTTTTTTCTTTTTGTCTGAGATGGAGTTTTGCTGTCTTGCCCAGGCTGGAGTGCAGTGGTGTGTGATCTCGGCTCACTGCAACCTCCACCTCCTGGGTTCAAGTGATTCTCCTACCTCAGTCTCCCGAGTAGCTGGGACTACAAGTGCATGCAACCACACCAAACTAATTTTTGTATTTTTAGTAAAAATGAAGTTTCACCATGTTGGCAGGATGGTCTCCATCTCTTAACCTCATGATCTGCCCACCTCGGCCTCCCAAAGTGCTGGGATTACAGGCATGAGGCACCACACTCAGCCTAACATATTTTTTTATGTGTAATTCATTACATTTAATGTGTAAGATTCATTTATGTCTAGCAGTAGCTTGTTCATTCTCATAGCTGTGTGGCTTTCCACTGGACAAATATACCACAATTTATTTATACATTTCATTAATAATGAACATGGGTTATTTTCATTTTGGAACTATTTCAATTTTCTATGAACATTCTTGTACTTTTTAAAAGACTCCACAAATATATTTATATTGGAAAAAAATCAAGACGCTGTAATCATTTCTAAGATATAGTCATGTTTTACGTTCTGCTTCAGTAGCTACTGCCAAATATGATTCAGAACTGGCTATAGTAATTTGCATTACCAACAATAGAGAAAGAGTTTCAGGTACTCCACATCCAAACCAACACTTGGTTTTGTCAGATTTTTCTTATTAAAATTTTAATATTGTATTAAATTTCCATTTGCAGTGTAACAAATTAAGACAAACTTAGCTGCTTAAAACAACATGCATTTATTATTTCACAGTTCTAGATATCAGAAGTCCAGATGGACTCAACTGGGTTCCCTCATTAGGGTCTTATAAGGCCAAAATCAAGATGTCAGGCAGGCTGGGCTCTTATCTAAAGTCTCTGTGTGAAGAATCCACTTCCAGACTTACTCACGTTAACATAATTTAATTCCTTTCAGTGCCAGGATTCAAATCTTTCTTTACCTCACTAACTGTTGTGTCTACAGACCACTCTGAGCTTCTAGGGCCAAAAACAGGTTCGTGGCCTATGGCCCATCCATCTCAGCAATGGGGAACATCCTTCACTTTCAAGCCCCCTCATGCAGTAAATATCTATGATTTCTTCTGTTACCAACAAAGGAAAAAAAATTCTCTCTGCCTTTAAAGGGCTCATGTGATTAGGTTAAGACTACCCAGATTATCTTCTTTTCAATTAACTCAAAGTCAACTTATTAGTAGCTTTAATAAGATCTGCAAAATCCCTTTTGCCAACTAATAATCACAGCAATGATGCCCTATCATCTTCCCAGTAAAGAGAATTAAGGGCTGGAGTCACATGTCAACTTAGAATCCTGTCCTTTAAGTGCATAGTGGTATGTCATTGCAGCTTCAATTTATATATTCCTGATAATGAATATAATTGAATATATATAGTGTATATTTAGTCCTCTTTTTACATGGTTCTAATATGCAAAAATTTTAGTTACATAGGTTAAATAACACCACTCACCCCCCAAAAGCAGGGTTCAAATTGCAGTTCACATTGTATATCAACTGTGAGTAATTGTATAAAGTACAAACTTCTCTACTAGTGCTTCAGTACACAAATCACTATGTAAATAAAAGACAAACATCATCATCAGTGACACACACACACACACATCACTTCTTTCAAATTCTGTCAATTATTGATAACTAGGCATAGTTATTCAGTTCAAGCACATAAATCAAACTGTATAGTTGCATTGATTCCTTGTCTCCCCATTTCATAAAAATAGGGAATGTGAGGGAAAAATTTGCCAATGAAAATGAAAGTAGAGGAAAGAAATAAAAACAGATATTGCTGGAAGTGATATTTGAACCAAATATAAACATAGATGAAGCCTGATAATCACTGGTGTCAATATTCCTAAGAACTAAGAAGCAGGGGCAACAAACGAACCCCTTCATTACTGTAGAAAGGGGTAAATAATAAAGATGAGAATGCCCATTAATGAAAGAGAAGACAATGATATAACGGGGAGTGCAAATCAACCAAAAACTGTGGGACCATGATCCCAAATAGAAACAGGTGCACAAAAAATAATAATCATCATACTGTTTTTCAGTTTTCCCCTTAAAACATTTACTGAAGTATTAATTTGCTCAGGGATAGCACCTGAGATATAAAATAGATGGTCACTGAAAGCAAAATTCAATTTAAACAATCTTCTGGCTTTCAAGACACAAAACTTAGTGTTCAGCACGTCTCAGGGAGGAGGGGTCATGGCTCCCTTGTTGTTTCCCCAGTGCCATCAAATGGATATTTGTTTTGTCTGGCTTTTTAATTTAATTTTCTCTGCCAATCAATTCCACCATAGTTAAAAGCAGAAAACTATCATCTCTTAAAACTTACATTACTGCCTTAAACACTATTAGTGAAGAAATAGGCTAAGAAGAACATTATTACTTCATCCTTCTAGGATAACATTCATTTATCATTAAATATTTACATAACTACTGGTATGTTCCAAGACACATGCTTCATAATGAGATTCTACTGTGGGCAAGAAAAAAAAAAAATCCTCCCCCCATCACGTTTCCAATGAGGCTTTGATTGCTTTGAGAGAGGTACTTCTCAAGTACTAGGACAAGTCTCTGACCAGATTAGGTGAAATCATTTATCTAGAACCTTATGAGAAAAGCTATAGCTAAGTTTTTTCAAAAAATGAAAAGAAAAGTGAGCAGAAAAAAATAATGTTAAATAAAACAATTTTTTTGAAAAATAGGAAATATTTTGTTTACACAAGGTACTTTTGAATATCGCAACTTAATACTTGTGATCTAGAAACTGAACAACTTGAAACTGCACAATTGAACAGCTGAAAGGCAGAAAGAAAAACAAACCTTACCAATATGTCACTAAAAAGGGACAGAATTTTGGAGGGTTCTAAAGTAGTGGATATGTATGTGATCACTACATTTTGACAAAAGATATGCTTCAAAACCAACATGTACACTTAAAAAGTAAATCGGAATCTCATATCACAATGTCCATGGTGTGAACTACTCTGTAGAGCAATTTGGTTAACATATGAGTTTAGAGAATGATACGAACATTACTAACTGAAGGGAAAAACATATTTGTCATTAAAATAGACCTTGACAATACAGACTAAAAGGAGAGTTCATTTTATAAAGATTTCCAAAGTTGTGTGGCTTAATCCTTTGCTTTTTGAGAAAAGATCATAAATTTGTATTGGCCTACACTATTTTACAAGACACTATGAACATTTGCCTTTTTACTTTGGAAAAGAGAGGATAAACTAACTAGGTAAGTTTTCTTAACTAAATCACATTATCCCACGAACATAAATTATAACTTGCAAAAAATAAAAGATGTACAAGTGACAAGATTTCATCATTGACACAGTCAAGAACAAGATGTAGGAATAGACTGGGTATATATAGCTTGGTAAAAGTTGAGCTGTATATATTATACATGCAGTGGAGAAGAGAAAACAACACACCAGTAATGTACGTATTTTTAATACTATGATTTCATTGTTATTTTTTGAAAAGAGCAATTAACTTGGCAATATATTATAATTTATAATGCTTTGAGGATAGTTATTTGGTTTTGATTTCTGGATTGGGTTAAGAAAACATACTCAATCCTTATGACAGAATTGCCTTAAACTCTCAGCATAGCAGCCATCAAGTATTTACACTTGTTCTTTGTTAAGTATGGATTTACCTTATGGTTTTGAGTAACTCAGAATACATTTTTAATAAATATTTTCAAAAATGTGTCTTAATTCTATGAATTCTTGCACTGGAGGCTGCCCACGACAAGCCCAAAAACTTACATTTTGCAAATATAAATGGAGGGCTTAAGTTATTCATTATTAAAATATGATGTAATTATACATTTTTACAAAGGAGAATATTTAGTTTTGATTGCTGTGCATTTTGTATTGAAATGTGAAATATCCAGCAAAATGAGATTCTGAAAGTTTTGCCCAGAGTTGTTCATTCTTCCTCTTACACTGATAAAAGGTAGATGATTCCGTTAGTTTTTTTCAAGCAGCACAGTACTAAAATACTAAAGCTTAAAAGTTATGCTACAATACTTTACTGTTTAGAAAAAGGCAACATTTATATGGATTCACACTTTATATGAATTTAAACCAATATCTGAATTTATACAAAATTTAAAACTAAACTCAGAACAGTTTCATTTTATTCTGTGCATGGGAATAAAGTAAATATAATTTTATTATTAAGTAATAAAAAAAGAAAACTGATGAGTATAAATATATTACTTAAGTAGAAAACTTCCTGATTCCATTTGATCCAGCAATCCCATTACTGGGTATATATCCAAAGGACTATAAATCATTCTACTCTAAGGACACATGCACACGAATGTTCATTGCAGCACAGTTTACAATAGCAAAGACCTGGAACCAACACAAATGCCCATTGATGATACATTGGACAGCGAAAATGTGGCACATATACACCATGGAATATTATGCAGCCATCAAAAACGATGAGTTCGCGTCCTTTATAGGGACATGGATGAACCTGGAAACCATCATTCTCAGCAAACTGACACAAGAACAGAAAATCAAACACCGCGTATTCTTACTCATAGGCGGTTGTTGAACAATGTGAACACATGGACACAGGGAGGGAAGCATCT
>PVKV010041194.1:0-11636 GCA_004027835.1 Alouatta palliata | reverse complement strand
CTTCCACAATGGTTGAACTAATTTACACTCCCACCAACAGTGTAAGAGTGTTCCTATTTCTCCACATCCTCTCCAGCATCTGTTGTCTCCAGATTTTTTAATGATCGCCATTCTAACTGGCGTGAGGTGGTATCTCAATGTAGTTTTGATTTGCATTTCTCTAATGACCAGTGATGATGAGCATTTTTTTCATATGTTTGTTGGCTTCACGTATATCTTCTTTTGTAAAGTGTCTGTTCATATCCTTCACCCACTTTTGAATGGGCTTGTTTGTTTTTTTCTTGTAAATCTGTTTCAGTTCTTTGTAGATTCTGGATATCAGCCCTTTGTCAGATGGGTAGACTCCAAAAATTTTTTCCCATTCTGTTGGTTGCCGATTCACTCTAATGACTGTTTCTTTTGCTGTGCAGAAGCTGTGGAGTTTGATTAGGTCCCATTTGTCTATTTTGGCTTTTGTTGCCAATGCTTTTGCTGTTTTGGTCATGAAGTCCTTGCCTATGCCTATGTCCTGAATGGTTTTGCCTAGATTTTCTTCTAGAGTTTTTACGGTGTTAGGTCTTATGTTTAAGTCCTTAATCCATCTGGAGTTAATTTTAGTGTACAGTGTCAGGAAGGGGTCCAGTTTCTGCTTTCTGCACATGGCTATTGACTTGCCTATCAGTCCATTTTAAAAGTAGTTTGCTCTGTAAAATATAAGCACACACAAACACAACTGGAATCAGAGGAAACAAAAAAAAATGTGTTTTAAACCTTGCTTTTAATTTCTTAAGGTCTTACAACTAATTATTTGCAACATTCTCTATCTGGCCTTCTAAGATCATCTAGTTTAACATGATCATTTAAACAGATGGGGAAACCAAGACTCCTTGAGCTCTCACAATTGTCTCTCTTAATTTTATCTATGAGTGAAGAACAGAACATCACAGTCTTTCATAGTAATATTCACTATAGTAATAATATCCATTACAAATAAGACAACAAACTCATTTATAGTCACTCCTATTGTATGTATAATACTTATATTAACACTATTCTAAGAGGTTCATATATTAGCATATTTAGTCCTAGCAACCCTATAAGTGGTATTACCATCCCTATTTACAAAGTTGGAAACAGAAGTCTAGGAAGGCCAGGCACTTTGCTCAAGGCCACACACCAGCAAACTGGGACTTTGACTAACTCCAGAAACATAACCACTAATTTACACATTTCTTTCTTGCTCTTCTCTAAACATGAAGATACTAATTCCCATGGACTACATCTCTAAGGAATACTTGATGGCTGGATTCAATAGGTTGCAGCCAATTGGAACCTGTAACACGAGATCAAATGGAATGAGGAGAGAGAGGCCAAGATACCTTAGCCCTGCTCTCTCTCTGCTCTTGACCTATGGCTGTCATGTCTCTGGCAGTACAGGCATCCCTGTCCTCAGCTCCTTTCAGGCAACCTCTCACTCACACCCTAGATATCAATGGGCTCTTGATTCCCTTTGAGTCCCTTCAGCCACTGAGGTGGTAATAAAATGTCATAGTTAGATCCCAGGTACTCAGTTTCCCATGTTTGTTTACATCTCTCTGTTTGAATTATTGTGGGTTGTTTCTTTGCAGGAATCTGATCAATAATTTTTTAATTTCCTTGCAATTTATCTAACATTTTTCTTGATAGTTTAAAGCTTTGGGAATTTTTTAGAATTAATATCATCTCTATGTATTTAGGTGGGGGTGGGTGCATTCTAAGACCTTTGATAAAAATGAAGCACTTAAGCCAAGTCTTTATAAAAGATGGACAGGATTGGCATTCTTAGAAATGAGGCAACACTTCATTAAGTTCATTGATCTCTACTATCCGCTTAAAATATTGACTCTTCATATTTTATTCACATGACCAAAATTATATATTTGAAGTGAAATATGCATGGATGTACTCAGGAATAAAGCATCCTCTGACAACTGTCAGTTAGATCTGATCTAACACTAATTCCACAGAACATCAACATGAGAAAAATTTACTGGGTAACTATGATTAAACAAGACAAAATCAGGATAACTCAGCAATAATGTTGGAGAACAGACTAAATCAGGAAAACTGCCCAAATCAGAAATGGCCTAACATCCTTATCACCTGGCTAATATGAGGAGCTGCTTCTTTTTTTTTTTTTTTTTTTTTGAGACAGAGTTTCGCTCTTGTTACCCAGGCTGGAGTGCAATGGCGCGATCTTGGCTCACCGCAACCTCTGCCTCCTGGGTTCAAGCAATTCTCCTGCCTCAGCCTCCCGAGTAGCTGGGACTACAGGCACGTGCCACCATGCCCAGCTAATTTTTGTATTTTTAGTAGAGACAGGGTTTCACCATGTTGACCAGGATGGTCTCGATCTCTTGACCTTGTGATCCACCCATCTCGGCCTCCCAAAGTGCTGGGATTACAGGCGTGAGCCACCGCGCCCGGCCTTTTTTTTTTTTTTTTTTTTTTTTAACCAACTATAGCCTTAGCCTTTTTCCATTTAACATGCCAAATCATAGAACTGCTGCCACATGCTAACAATACCCAACACAGACAGAAACCATGCTTTCTTAAATCCTCCTGTAAATTACCTAATACAAGTCCAAATCCTATAGCAAGCTCCTCCATAAACCCTCTTTTGAGATGCTTCTATTTTACATGAACTGTGTTTCTCTCTTAAAAAGCAAGAGCAACACAACTTTGACTATACTTTGTGCCCGGTGGTCTTTGCCTGAAGAACACCAATAATCAAAAATGTTATAAAATCTGAGATTTGTTATGTACTGTGCAGTAGCAGAAAAACTTTTGTAAGGGAGACAAGAGTCTTGAAGATTAGGAGCATAGTGGCCAGTCATCAAAAGCTGACAATGACCAGCTGAGAGCAATCATAAATGCTGATCCTCTTACAACCTCATGAGAAGTTGCCAAAGAACTCAACATGGAACATTCCACGGTCCTTCAGTGTTTGAAGCAAACTGGAAGATGAAAAAGCTCAATAAGTGGATGCCTCATGAGCTGAGCGAAAAAAAAAAAATACAAAACCATCATTTCAAAGTGTCATCTTCCCATTCCACACACAATGAGCCATTTCTCAACTGGACTGTGATGTGCAATTAAAAGTGGATTTTATATGACAACCAGTGACAAACCAGCTCAGTGTTTGGACTGAGAGGAAGCTCCGAAGCACTTCCCAAAGCCAAACTTGCACCAGAAAAAGGTCATGGTCACTGTTTGGTGGTCTGCTGCCGGCCTGATCCACTTCAGCTTTCTGAATCCCAGCAAAGTCGTTACAACTGCGAAGTATGTACAGCAAATCAATGAGCTGTACCAAAAACTGCAACGCCTGCAGCCGGCATGTGTCAACGGAAGTCTCCAATTTTTCTCCACGACAATGCTCAACTGCACATCACACAACAAACGCTTCAAAAGGTGAATGAATTGGGCTGTGAAGTTTTGCCTCATCTACCATATTCACCTGACCTCTCACCAATCCACTACCAGTTCAAGAATCTCGACAACTTTTTGCAGGAGAAACGCTTTCGCAACCAACAGGATGCAGAAAATGCTTTCTAAGAGTTTGTCAAATCCCAAAGCACAAATTTTTATGCTACAGGAATAAGCAATTTTATGTCTGATCGGCAAAAATGGGTTGATTGTAATTGTTCCTATTCTGATTAATAAAAATGTGCTTGAGCCTAGTTACAATGATTTAAAATTCGTGGTCCAAAACTGCAATTACTTTCGCACCAGCCAGATAGATAAGATTGATGTAATTAGAAGTAGCATTTTCAAAATGTCCTTCAATGACATAGGGGCTTAACACAATGAAATACCATGTGGTAACTTTGAAAGAGACTGATATGTGGGAAAATTAATAAAACCAGAGTAAAATTCCAAATATAAAAAATCACACACATTATAGTCTGTGTGTATGAAATTTTTTAAAAATGTTAACATTTGGATATTTCTGCATTGAGTTTACAGTTCCCTGGATTGTGTTACTGGGATCCATAGTTAGATGACTGATAGTCTTATTTGAGGAATTTAATAATATATGCATAAGGGTGTGCATGTATTAAAGAAAAAAACATTATCTAATGACACTTGTTAAACCATAGTAAGGAAGAAATTATTCAGGACCACTGGTATAGATAAAGCGATGACTGCAATGGAGTCTTGCAGCAGGGGAGAGAGTCTGAGCTCAGCTCTCAGTAGAGCATGGGCAAGTGGAAATGTAGAGCCAGGGGGTAGAGTAGGGGTCAGTGAATGGAAAATGATTAGGAGAAACATAATTGGTAGAGGAGCTTCTGGCTAAACCAACCAGGATTCTTGCAGGACAGGCCAGCATGATCAGCTATCACATAGGAGATGGTGGAAGATAAAGAACCTGATCAGGTATTGAAGGCGATCAGATATCATGGGTAAGGGGATTCTTGCTAAACTGACTTAGCAGGGTTATTTGCTAAAATTGAATTTTACAAACAAGTGCAAGTGCATAGATGTGCTTAGGAGAAGGCTCAGGAACCACATAAAAGTTTGGCCAAGCAAAGAATTTTTGTTATATGTATGTATGTATATATGTATGTATGTATGTAGGTAGGTAGGTAGGTATATATGTATATATCTGTCTCTTATCTATATTTTGAGTACAATGTTCATCCTATTATTACAAATAACATGAGAATGCCAAATTTGTTACAGTTTACTAAGACACAATCATAATGCATGCTTGAGTACTTAGAATACATTCTGAAAAAATAGAAAGGGAGAGAATAAGCACATAGTGGTTAAAAATATCCATTCTATATTCACATCTGGGTTCTAGCTATCACATTTATCAGCTGTAGCTTGAGGCAAAGTATTTAAATTATCTGATCTAAGCCTCTTATCCAAAATGTGGGCTCATTTTACCTATATCTTGGTGTTTTTATGAAGATTAATGATACAATACAAATATTTTAGCACCTCGTGTTGAATAGAATAAGCAGTGAGCAAATGTTAACACTATCATTGTCATTATCATTAGTGTTATCATTTTACTCATAATCCATATAATATTATTAATTTCTAGTTTGCAAAGTAATTTTATACTCACTGTAAGTTTTAAAATACACCTCTGCTGTAAGCAGTATTTTCATTTCTTAATTGAGGCTCTGAGTTTATAACATTCCCAAGAGTGCATGGGTAAATAGAAGAGCTGGGGTGCAAACCTAGGTCTAGCTCCAAATCCTCTTCTCTTCCCAGTAAAATACCTTGTCCCCCAAAGGAAGGTGCTTCAAGGTAGAGGAAATGGCCATCCCTGAGGAAGCAGATAATCATCTCGACACTTTCAAACTAAACTGCATATTCATTAACCTTAATGAAAAAGTTGAAACTTTGTGTTTATTGAGATTGGTTTCAGTTAATATGTCCCCATGAAAAAGCTGAGAAACCAATCATTTTAATAAGGCCCTTGGAAACTGATTAGTAATAAATCAACTTTTTATAGCAATTACAGTAAGGAATTGTGTTTGCAATGAAGAAGTTTGTAATGAGACCCAGAGAGACAGTTTCATCATCAATGCTTAAGCAAACTCTGACTTCATTTCTCTTTACCTAATGATCAGCAATTATTTAATTAAAAGCAACAGAGGAAGAATGGCAATTACATAAAATGGCATTTTTCTTAATTTTTCCATATACTCTGAATTTTTGAAGCCTGGCTAGAAATATAATTGCTAAACTAACTCCTTTCATATTGGAGCTCTTAAATTCTTTGGTGAGCTAGTACATATTAATCTGTATAAATTATTTTTGTGCTAAAATTATTTGGAAATATAATTGCCAATTAATATTTTTGACATTCAATGACAAACTACAACTTTTATCACAATAAAAAATTTTGAATCCCCTATTAGAATGCATTAAAGGAAAGTAATTCCTGAACAAAGAAATCTAAGACAGACAACCAACTAAAGCCCTACTCAGAAGTAGATAGGATATAAATATCAAATTTGGAGAAATACGTGCTAATAATATAACAAAGCATATGCCACATCTTCATAGTTTGGATGGAGTTGATGATTTATGAGCTTCAGCAGCTGGGCAGATCATTGGTCACCACGTATTTGGAGAGTATAAATTATGAGCTGAAATAAGATAAAATACTTATGACTACGGTCTAATTATTTTCTAGAAATATAACAGCTGACAAATATTGCAAAACAAATATTGTATCAAAACATATGAAAATAAATCACTCTTGTAAAAGCTACTAAAATAAACTTTTTTAGAAGAAAATATTGATTTTGCAGTTTGAAACACCAGGGCTATAATTGTCTCTGTGTGTATGTGCTCACTAATTAAGGCACATGCCGAGTATTCTTCATGCACAGCACTATACCATTTTGTAATTAAATAAGAAATAATCTAACTAGGTGCATTTGAAATTAAATTCCAAAAATTGAGAAAAGAAATAAGGCTGATGTAAGCTGAGCTGCAAATTAGAAATTAAAGAAAAAATTAATATGGAAATCTCTAGAACAAACGGTTAAAAGATTGATGTGATTGATGTGGGGGAGGTGGGAAGAAAACTATATTCCCTGTTTCAAATTTAAACAACTTGTGTGACATTGAGCACCTAGTCTTGCTTCTATCTTAATTTATTCACATGTAAATAAAGAGCAGAAAAAATATATATTATTAATATTAAAATTTGAAGTCAGGGGTTATTATAAAGGGTTAGTTGATAGAATTAGTGAAAAGTTATTAGAACAATGCCAGTATATTAGCCAAGCACACTGCCTGTATATTAGTAATGGTCCGCACTAGCAAACATGATTAGATTTTCAATAATGCTCATACATTAGCAGCAGAAAAGATACTGTTAGAGAGAAAAGATAGATATTAATAATAATATTGACTCAGGATTTTTCTAGACTGCTTTGCCATCCAGGGACCTCCACAGCCCACAGTGCCCCCACGCTCAAGCTTTGCTCGGCCCTGGGCCTGCTGCTGGAGGCACCCCACCAACTCGGTCTGCCTGTGTCATAGCTTGTACCCATGTTTGGTTGTTCCTGAGCTCTTGTTCTGTGTCCACGAAGAATAAGGATATGCTGACAACTGAAGGGTGAGGATGAGCGAAGAAAAATTTTATTGAGCTGCAGAATGGCTCTTAGCAGAGAGGGAATATGCGTGTGAGGGGGTGTCTCCCACCTGTGAGTTGGCTGGTTTCTCTCAGTGTGGCTGGGTCCCGGGCTTTTATGGGTTCAGAATAAGGGGGAATGTGCTGGTTGCTTTGTAAGTATGCAAAAATGTTAAAACAAAGGCACGACTCAAAGGTGGGCATGACAGTGTAAGATAACAATTAGGGAATGGTAGGTATATGTAAAACAGATGATGAGTGGAGATGAATAAGAGAAAAGCATGTCAAACACGAAGAAAGGTTCTCAATCTGGTTCATGGATTTGACTTGTAGTTTGGCTTTCAGGCTTTAAATTGTGTTTGGCTTAGAGGTACAGTTTCACTAAGAACCCTCCCCTATCTGCTTAGCATTCATCTGCCTCCTGCTGCTATCACTATCTGATAGAATTAAGTATTTAAAAAAATTATTTTTAAGACACTATATATATTTGCCTGGTATTTATAAAGGTAAAGATTATTCTAATTAAAGATGCATTTTCATTGTTTGAACTTAGTGGTGTGATTCAAAAAATTAATGAGACAAAAGAAAGAATTTCATTGTTTTCCCCATACACTTTTTTAGAAAGTGTTTGATAAAAATCAATCTCTCATCATAAATAAAGCTCCAAGGAAAACAGAAATAAGAAAAACATTAGCATAATAATAAAGACAACTGTCACAAATTAGTAGTAGTCACTATCATATTTAATGGAGAAAAAGACATTTAATGACATCTTAATGAAAGTCAGGAAATAAAGAGATTCCTTTTACCTCCATTAATTTTCTTTCAAACTCTAGCCTAAGAATTTTTGTGAGGGTGGTAAAATAGTAAAATAGAGACTAGGATGAAAGAAGCCACATGCAATAAAGAAAAAAACCTAACCCATCTCTACCAAAAAAAAAAAAAAAAAAAAAAACCTGGTTCCTGAGTTCTTGTCCAGTGTCTAGGAAATATGAGATCACACAAGTGAATTGAAGGATGGTAAATGCAGAAGGTTGTATTATTGCCAGTGAAAGTGTCTCTCACTGGGAAGGCGAGCCAAGAAGAGGATTGGGAGGGTAGGTAATCTTCCCCTGAAGTCCAGCCCACTCCGACTGGATTCTTCTCCAAAGTTACATCACCAAGCTGTCCCTCTGAAGACAAGCCACTTCTCTCTGACATCCAGCTGTTGTCCCCAACATGCAGCTGCTTCTCCTCTCTGCCTGCTGAGTCTGGGGTCTTTATAGGCACATGATGGGGCAGGGCAGGGCCATGGATGATTTAGGAAAAGGCAACACTTGAGCAGAAAAACATGGATATAAGTTCTTACTTGGGGCATGATCTCAGGCTTTTCAGCTTGAGGGTGAGAATTCGCTGGGACCTGCCCCATCTGTCTAGAATTTCTCTGCCCCTCCTGTCCCCGTCACTACTAGGTAGCATTCTAAATCCAGTTGAGATATAGAAAAACCACAATCCAAGAGTTGGATCCATTTGAAGAAGTCCCAGAGGAGAAGGTAAAACAGCCCAAATTCCTAGGCTTTAGATAAGGAGACTAATAAAGGCTCATATAAATGATAGTTTCAAATTGAAGGTAAAGTATTAATTTTCTTTAGCTGCCACAGCAAAGTACCATACACTGAATGGCTTAAGACAACAACAATGTGTTCTTGTGCAGATCTGGAGGCTAGAAACCCATAATAAAGATTTCTGCCAGGCCATCCTCCTTTCTGATCTCAAGAGGAGAATCCTTTGTTTCTTCTTTTAGCTTCTAGTAACTCCAGGCATTTCTTGGTTTGTGGCAGCATCATAACAATCTCTGCCTCCATATTCACATGGCTATGTGCCATGGTTTGACTGTTGACTCCAAATTTCATGTTGAAATTTAATTTCCATTGTGATGGTGTTAAAAGGCATGACAAGAAGTAATTCTGTCAGGAAGGCAAAAAGAGTCAGTTTGTAAAATATTTGAAGCAATTTTTTTTTTTTTTTTTGAGACGGAGTTTTGCTCTTGTTACCCAGGCTGGAGTGCAGTGGGGTGATCTCGGCTCACCGCAACCTCCGCCTCCCAGGTTCAAGCAATTCTCCTGCCCCAGCCTCCCAAGTAGCTGGGACTACAGGCACGTGCCACCATGCCCAGCTAATTTTTGTATTTTTAGTAGAGACGGGGTTTCACCATGTTGACCAGGAGGGTCTCGATCTCTTGACCTCGTGATCCACCCGCCTCGGCCTCCCAAAGTGCTGGGATTACAGGCGTGAGCCACCGCGCCCGGCCTTGAAGCAATTTATTCTGAGCCAAATATGAATGACTATGGCCCATGACATAGCCCTCAGAAGGACCTGAGAACATGTGCCCAACGTGGTCACGATACAGATACAATTTAGGTTTTATACAATTTAGGGAAATATTTAGGGAAATGTGTGACTTAAAATGCGCTTAAAATGAATGTAATAAAATGTGATAGCTACTATAGGAGCAATATGGGCTAGTGGCTGTCAAAATGCAGGAGTAAAGATTATTAATTTTACATGGGAGCCTCCAGGATGTGTTTAAGAGAAAACACCACTTGCATGATTCAAGTAAGCAACTCTTGAGTTAAGGTACCTTCTTTCTGTCCTGGAGAGGACTTTAATTAGGACTGGAATAAGAAAAGCTTACTTTCTTTGCGCATGGAATGAGTCTTATCTGGATTTCTCTGTGCTAAATAAGTGGCTCTCACAGCGTTTCACAGTAACCGATAAGCTCATTTACAACATAAAACCCAGAAAAATCACACAAGGCTATTTACTGTCTTGTAGAGACTGACCTTAAAAATTAAACCTAACACAATATTAGTACAGACAAAAATCAGTTAATTTGCAATTGAAAAGCAGTCTATGTTCAAAGATCTGCAGGTTACCCTTTGTTATTTGAGGCCCATGACTCGTGTGGATAGTAAACTCCTGGCAATAGGTAGCACAATTGTTCTCTCTAGATGCACTCAGTACTCTAATCTGCACAGTCTTAACCAAGGTTCTTCCCTGTTACCCTACAACTTCATTTTATGCCTGAAACATCCAACATTATCCTGAGAAGTACTGAAGTGTACTTAGATGTGTACCTCTCCTATCTATGTACTCATCGATTGAAAACTCAACCACTTTATCCATTTTCTTTAGTTAACAAATATTTGGTGAACACGTACCATGTGCCAAATACCATTATAAATACTGGGGCAGAGCTGGGGCAATACAATCAATGGCCCTTTAATCAAAACTATATTACCATGGAGAAGGAAAAATGGATGTGAGGAGAAACCAGCCATTTTCTCCAGTACTTAATAAATGATAATCAACATTGTTTGCAGGAATGTAAACATGGCTGGTGTTAATATAGCTCAGTGGGAGGGCAGAAGAGGGAACACCTTTGAGCTATGGGACAAAATTGTCAGACACCCAAGTAAAGTGATCAACTGCATATAGCACTGAAACAATCCACAATTTTTTGGCTATAAAAAAATATGTTTATGTTCCCTTAAGCCCATAAAGACCGTGATACAATGCATCACGTACATGCTAATGAAAATGAGAGTGTTTTAGGATTAGGAAATAATAAATTTGGTTTCATTCCTTATAATGGTTACTTGTTGAACCAAAGGATGAGATGGTTAGTGATACAAATTCTGGAATCAGGAATCTAGTTCCTGATTCATCAAAAGTATGACATTGATCAGGTCACTAAACCTCTGAGAGACTCAGTTTCTTGTCTATAAAATGAGAGGGATAATAATTGCCACAGAGTTGAGTTACAATAATTAAATTAGTAGCTGGTGTGTGTTACTTTAAAAATTCATTATTATTGCTATTATTATTATTACTGCTACTTGTTTCCTTATTTCTAAAATGAGGGAATTGAAGAAAGTAGTTTTTTCTGCTTTGATATGCTATTATCTTAATTACAGGAAATAATTTTGACCCATCTTCCCTGGAAAACCCAAGAGGCAGAGAATGTGAAGTATAGAGCATGAAATTTATGTGTACAGTTTGGGTAACCCCATAAACAAGTTTAGTGTGATACAAATCTCCTCCCAAATTTTATTTGATTCTAGTACCCATTCAAAATAACTGGAGTTTGAGGGAATATAAAATTTTAGAAAACTCTAACAAAAAAAGCCCGCACACTCAACAGATGGCTTTTTCTCTAGAGATGTACTTCCCACAGGATCATTTCTAAGGAAAAATTCTTTTTTTTTTTTTTTTGAGATGGAGTTTCGCTCTTGTTACCCAGGCTGGAGTGCAATGGCGCGATCTCAGCTCACTGCAACCTCCGCCTCCTAGGTTCAAGCAATTCTCCTGCCTCAGCCTCCCGAGTAGCTGGGACTACAGGCACGTGCCACCATGCCCGGCTAATTTTTGTATTTTTAGTAGAGACGGGGTTTCACCATGTTGACCAGGATGGTCTCGATCTCTTGACCTCGTGATCCACCCGCCTCGGCCTCCCAAAGTGCTAGGATTACAG
>PVKV010041193.1:0-11640 GCA_004027835.1 Alouatta palliata | reverse complement strand
GGGACTATGTGAAAAGACCTAATCTACGTTTGATAGGTGTACCTGAATGAGACGAAGAGAATGAATCCAAGCTGGAAAATATTCTTCAGGATATTATCCAGGAAAACTTTCCCAACCTAGCAAGGCAGGACAATACTCAACTCCAGGTAATACAGAGAACACCACAAAGATATTCCTCAAAAAGAGCAACCCCAAGGCATATAATCATTAGATTCAGCAGGGTTGAAATGAAGGAGAAAATACTAAGGGCAGCCAGAGAGAAAGGTCAGGTTACCCACAAGGGGAGGCCTATCAGACTCACAGTAGATCTCTCAACAGAAACCCTACAAGCCAGAAGAGAGTGGGGGCCAATATTCAACATCCTTAAAGAAAAGAACTTTCAACCCAGAATTTCATATCCAGCCAAACTAAGTTTCATAAGTGAAGGAAAAATAAAATTTTTTACTAACAAGCAAGTACTCAGAGATTTCATTACCATCAGGCCTGCTTTACAAGAGCTTCTGAAAGAAGCACTATATACAGACAGGAACAACCAGTATCAGCCATTCTAAAAAACCTATCAGTAAGCTGCATCCACACCCATCTCACATGCAAGGATATACAGAGACTCAAAACAAAGGGATGAAGGAAGATTTGCCAACCAAATGGAGAGCAAAAATAGACTTTAAAGTAATAGAAACCAAAAGAGATAAGAAGGACATTGTATAATGGTAGAGGGAGCAATGTAATGGGAAGAGCTAACGATCCTAAGTCTATGCGCACCAAATATAGGAGCACCCAGATACATAGGCAACTTTTTGGTGACTTACAAAGAGACTTGGACTCTCACACAATAATAGTGGGAGACTTTAACACTACATTGTCAATATGGGACCGATCAATGAGATAGAAGGTTAACAAGAATACCCGGGACTTGAACGTAGACCTGGAACAAGTAAACTTAATAAATATTTACAGAACTCTCTACTCCAAACCCACAAAACGTATTTTCTTCAGTAACACATCACATCTATTCTAAAAGTGACCACATGGTTGGGAGTAAATCACTCCCCAGCAATTGCACAGCATTTCATAGGTTTAAATGAAATACTGGTTGGCTGTTTGTTTGTTATTTTCCTCCCTTATTCCTTCCTGTCTCCATTGTATAACACAATTATTAGTATAAAAGAGCTTTTCAATACCCATTTTTAGACTGCATTCTAGCCTGGGCAATAGAGCAAGATTCCCGTTTTCTCTCCTTCTTTTCCTTCTTTCTCCCTTTCTTTTATTCTTTTTTTTTTTCCTTCTCTCTTTCTCTTTTTTCTTTTTTCTAAAAAAAATTAAAAAAAAGAAAATTAAAATGGAGAGAAACTTATTTAAAAATGTTTAGTTTCATTAACAATAAAGAAAATGCAAATAAATATCACAAATAGATATCATTTTACTTTCACCAGACTAGAAAATACTGACCAGCATGCAAAAAATATAGGGGGTACAGGTATTCTTTTGATTATTGATTTCCTTTCTGCTGAAAAAGTGCCCAGTAGTGGGATTGCTGGATCATACAATAGTTCTATTTTTAGTTTTTTGAGAAACTTCCATACTGTTTTTCATAATGGCTATACTAATTTATATTTCCACTAACAGTGCATAAAAGTTTTCCCTTCTCCTCATCTTCACCAGTACTTTTTATTTTTTGTCTTTCTAATAATGGCCATTCTACCTGAGATGAGATGATATTTCATTGTGGTTTCATTTGCATTTCTCTGATGATTAGTGATTTTGAGCATTTTTTCATATACCTGTTATCATTTGTATGTCTTCTTTTAAGAAATGTCTATTCAGATCCTTTGCCCACTTTTTAATGGAATTATTTGATTTTTTTGGTTGTTTGAGTTACTCAGATATTATGGATATTAGTATATTGTTCAGTGAAAAATTTGCAAATATTTTCCCCATTGTATAGGATGAATGGAATACTATTCAGTTATAAAAAATAAAATCCTATTTGCAGCTACATCAATGAACTGGAGGTCATTATGTTAAGTGAAATAAACCAGGCACAGAAAGACACATGTAACTGTTTGCACTCATCTGTGGGAGCTAAAATAGTTGATCTTATGGATGTGGAGAGTAGAATGATGGTTATTAGAGGTTGGGAAGGGAGTGAGTATGAAGAGAGGTTGGTTAATGGGTATAAACATACATTTAGATAGAAGGAATAAATTCTAGTGTTTGATAGCACAGTTGATTGACTACAATTAATAGTAATCTATTGTATATTTCAAAATAGCTCAAGGGGAAGATTTGAAATGTTCCCAGCATAAGAAATGATAAATGGTTGAGGTGATGGATATCCAAGAAACCCTGGTATGATCATTACACATTGCATGTCTCAAAATATCACATGTACCCAATAAACATTTATAATTATTATGTATCAATAAAAAATCTATATGGCATTAGTGAAAGTATAAATTTGGTAAAAAAAAGAACTCTGGAAAACAATTTGGCACTATTTTGTAAAGTTGGACATCAGTTCTCCTATTTCTAAGCCATAGAGAAATGCTTGCACAATTACATCAGGAAAAATACTGAAGAATATCCACAGTAGCATACTTCATAATAGCAAAACACTAAAAGCAACTGAAATGTCCATAAACAAGAGAATGGATAAATACATTTTAGATTTTTCACATAATGGACTATAATAGACCAATGAAAATCAAAGACATACAGCTACAAAAAACAACTGGCAATGTAAATATTGAAAGAAAAACTCACAGAAATCTATAAAAAGTGCATACCTTGCCACTTTGTCAATGTAACTAATTTGGAATTACATGGCCCAGAAGTGCTTTCTTGGTGTGATTTCGAATTAACATTTCTACAAAATAAATTTGTCTAAGATTTAGAAGGTGAAACTTCTAAGTCTCAAAAGGTCGGTAACATTCACCTGCAGTTGCAGCTCACACATGTTGTCATTGATCTTGGCAAAGGACAGCAGCCAGCCCTGCAGCTTCCCCAAATCCCTCCAGATCTCCTCCTTCAGCGTCTCTGATTCTGGCCAGGTGTGGCTCAGCTCTGTGGTGAAAAGAATAATCTTCTCTGTCGGGTCACCTACATCATCAAGATAGGAGATCATGAGAGATGGCTGTGTGTCCTCAGTCTCTCCCACTTTACTCCAGCTTTACCTCCAGATTCACGGACAGCTGGCTTTGAGCAAAAAAAGGCAAAACAAACAAAAAGACTACATATACGGCCTAATTAGTTCCATACCTGCCTAAATTCTAGTACCTGTCGTAGGTCCCTTGGTCTACATCACTCATAGGCATTCTGTTTTGCTGAGCAAACCCTAACTGTACGATGCCAGTGTAGGGTGTTTTAGATAGCTCAAAATTAAAAATAAATAATGAATTTTTACATATGCATCATATATGATAAAACTTTTTTAATAAAAAAAGAATATGGTAAACATAAAATTCACCTCTGAGAGGGAGGCAGGAATAGAAAAAGATAGGAAAGAAACATTGGTAGACTCATTGGTATTCAGAATGGTGTTGACAGACTTCTCAATATCAGAGGAGGTATTCACTGGCATTCATTTTATTATTTTGCTTCACAACTTAAATATATATTATTTTATTCTTTTTCTTATTTATACATTTATAATTTTGTATGTATAAAACATAAGAAGGGCATGAAAACAAAATTGAGTTAAGAAATCAGTAATTCAACAGGAAAAGAAGGTAGTGTCCACAGCAGAGGGTACATCAATTTTCTGAATCAGCCATCGAGAAAAATGATTTTCAAAGACAGCAGAGTTTGAAAATGGGTGAGCAGGCCCAGAAGCAAGCCATAGTGTAATCAGAATAATTTAGGAATGGAGTATGCTCTTATAGTGTCCTGGGTGCAAAACAGTTTCTCTGTCCCATTTGCTAATAAGTGATACACAGAAATAATTGTAGAAAAAGGAAAGACAGACATAGAAGGATTTTATTGCATAAGAATAACATTAAGAAGCTGGAAATAATCCTAGTATCCAACAAGAGATATTGTTTAAATAAATTACAGTATATTAGTATCATGGGAAATTAATGTAGGTATTAGACTGAAACAGGATTATGTACAATTATAAGGAAAGATATCCATGATAATATTGCCAAGGGAGGTGAGCAAATTATACAACAATATATATGATATTAACAGATTTCTGTGGATAAAAATGTATAGCTATGTTATATATGTTTACTCAGGGAAAAAAAGAAGTCAAGAAAACACCACATGGGGAAGTTGGCTTGTTTGAAGGGAGATGTTTTCTAACTTTACATGCTGTTGTGTTTAAATTTTTTACAATAAGCTATACAAAGAAAATGTGTTTAGCTGACCTAAAATTTAGGGGAAAATATCACATTTTTAAAAAAGGAGAAATCTAGGGCACCGTATATTTCACCTCGTCCTCTGAGCTCATCATCTTCATGAATAAAACAACTCATTGCTAATATTTTAAATTCATAGAGTAGATGGCACTGAAATAAGCTTATGCTTATTCCCTAGCATCCTACAAAATAATGTTTTTAGAAAAAGAGAAAACTAATTTTACTAAAAATATATTTGAAAGGTTAACATTAGCTGTAGACTGCATTACAAGTATTATTATCCTTATTAAAATGTTGGCCCATTACCAATTAAATCTCTCTCTCTTTACAGCAAAAAAAAAAAAAAAAAAAAAAAAAAAAAAAAGATAGAAGTACTTCCCTTTAATACATGAGAATAGAGGTGTATACACTAAAACATAAGATGATACACAAAAGCCCCCTTCCCACCAATGTAAATATTTTCTTTGAAGCAGTTATCATGCTTAAAATTATATCATTATTTCAGCAACTAGTTGTTAAAGGTCTGGGCTCTTCTGACTGGGCTATAAACTCCCTGAGCTCAGGAATCCTTCTGTTCTGGTTCCTTACTGTATTCACAGTGCCTAGGAAATTGTAGTTGTACAACAACTATTCGTGGAAGAAAGGAAGGCAGGAAAAGGAAGACAGAGGAAAGAGGGAGGGAGGAATGGAATCACAACATTTTCAAAGAAAGAAAGGAATCTCCAGGGCCATATCTGCTAAAGAGACTTTATTGGTGTCACGCTATCAATGTTAACATGTAAGAGTCATGTAATCAATGTCATAGGGCCCTGGAACTCTTTTCTAATAGCTCACCCAGAATTATTTCTGCTCTATTAGGCAACAGACACTATTCTGTTTCAAGTTAATGGGTTTCCTCCAAATTTGAACCAAAAAAAAAAAAAAAATACTGATGTACATAGTATAGCTAATTTGCTCTAAATTTAGCCAAGAACTTCAACACCTATTACCAAAATGTAGGATGTTATTGTAAAAAAAAAAAAATGTTTTTTTGAATTGGATCAAATGTTTAATTAGGACAAAAAGATTATGAACATCTTGACATAATTTCCCTTCTTTCCTTTGTCTTCCACCTGTATAGAGTTGAGTCTAGAAAACTCTTACTTTGTGACTTTATTGAATTTCATCATATTAGGCAAAAATTTAAGACCACAGCTTTGTGTTAAGAAAACTAGGTAAGTTCTTTTCTTTGAAAATACCATTTTTATTAAGGCTTTCTTTGATAAAAAGAGAAGACCACTTGAAAGCTGATACGTTTCCATCCTCTATAACCCACTGTCATTCCTTACTGGTCCAGCTTTGCAAAATATTTTTTTAGCCATTGGGATAGTATTATTTATATATTCTAAAGCCATACCCCAAATTTAATGATCTTGCTGAGGCTAAATATTGTTTTGGTGGACTGAGGAACAATTAACAGGCAAAGAGAATTAGACTACTAAAGTCCCATATCTAAGACATAATTAAGTCTAGGAAATCAAAGCTGAGTTTAGGCTTATTCTCTGAATTCCATAGTTGTTAGAAAGAAAACTTACAGGGTATAATTTTCATTGGAAATAGTGCATAATTTATATTTTGGAGACAAAAAAATGAAGATTATACAAGAACACACATCTGCATTATCACAAACTTGTTCTTTTTAGGGATTGGATTCACCCCTTAATTCAGCAGACATTATATGTCAGAGAGTTATTCAGAGAGTTAGTATTATAAGTCACAATGTAAATCACACCCAGAAGGCAACTAAAAAATAACTCAACATATTAAATAATTTTATATTTATTTAAAAATTATAATCAATTAAATACAAGAGTATATTATAGTGCTTAAGAATTGCTATGGACTGACTTGTGTCCCCCAGAATTTATATGTTGAAGCCTTTCCTAACTCTCAATGTGACATGTGACGGTATCTGGAGATAAAGGCTCAGGAGGTAATTAAGGTTAGATGAGATCACAAGAATGAGGTACTAATATAAGACTGTGACCTTATAAAAAGTGTAAGATCTCTCTCTAAACACACACACACACACACACACACACACACACACACACACACACACTTTGCTCTCTCCTTCTCCCCGTCTACATCAAGTAATAAATGACAAGGAAAGCAGCCATTTGTAAGCCAGAAAGAGAGTCCTCACAAAAACTCATTCGGCCAGCACCTTGATCGTTAACCTACCAGCCACCAAAACTGTGAGAAATTGTTTCTGTTTTTGAAGCCAACAGTCCATTGTATTTTATTACAGAGGCCCGAGCTAAGACAAGAACACAGATTGTTTTTTTTTCAGTAAGATGATATAGTTTTAAATTCTTCCCTAGCTAACTCTCTAAATCTCAATTTTCTGTTGGTAGAAAGTTATGAACCCATCTCCAAACTCTGCTTTTTGAAAGAAAGTTTATAATACATATAAATCAGTTATTATGGAATTAAAAAAATGGCAACTATTATTATTTTAAGTTTTATTCATCATTTACTTAAACTGTTTAGCAAATCATAAATTTTCATAACTTAAAGGGAACTTAAATAATACATATTTAAATACTAATTATTAATAATCATATGTCCAGAAAGAAATGATTTGTCTTTTATGAGTCTAATCATTTGTCTTGATCTTCAACTTCAAGGTAGTGTGACCTTTGAATGACTAGCAGCATGTCAGAAGACACAAATAGCCATTAAACAAGAAGAAAGATTGTAAAATTATTTAATTAGGTTGTTGAATATGCTGTTTATGCAGCTTTTACTGAAAAATTTTTAAAGATATAATCTTATTGTTTTTATAAATTTACATGTTGTAATTAGTTTGAGTAAAAATTGCCCTCAGTTACAGTATTTGAAACAATATAAGCAATCAGCATAAGTTCTTGGAATGAATGGATAAATCCAGTCATTTTAGCAATAGTATAAATATTTATGATTAGCTGCCCTAATACACATTTACTCAATCATTCATTCAACAACATATAATTTCCATGTATGATACATATTCAGAAACATATATCTCTGTGGAAATATTAAAAGGACCTAGATATGGTCTTAGTCCTTAAGCAGCTAGATTTCCAAGACTTACTGACGAATTTTATCTACATACTGTCATATATACCCTTTATTCACTCTTTTCATTCATGCATTCAGTTAATATATTTAAGTATCCACAATTTACTTAGCACTGTTATAGAAGTGAATATATAACAAAGAAGACGACGACAAAGCCCCTTCTTCCATGATGCCACAATTCAGAGTCTATATTGTACTTCCCTGTTTAATTCTTTTTCTTCCCTGTGTCTTGGGAACATCCACCATTTATCAAAGATTTTTGTACATAGAAACAAATAGTGTAATTGGACTGATGTAAGAATAGTATGAGTCCCATATTCTTGTATCCAATCTCACCACAGATATTATTAATTAATTGCAGCTCTCATTCTCCAAAAGTATAAATATGATCTTAAAATCCTTTTCATCAGCATTTATATCAGCCAGGACCAATAAAAGGTAACAAACTCATGAAAGTATTTGTCTATTTTAACCTCTGAGTGTAATAAAGAAGGCAGGGGACAAGTTATAACCTACCCTTTAACAAATAGAAAAAAATGCTTACATCCCAAAGTCAAGTTTGTAAGACATCAAAGTAGGGAGGATGCAAAGAGGACTAAATGAACTGTGTCCAGAGATGGAAAGATGAGACCAATGGTTTTCTTCACGGCAGCATTTGCCACATCTGTCTACATAGTAAAGATTAAGCTCGACTTAAGGAAAGAACTCCTCTAGAGGAGAAACAAAAACCCTAAGAGCTTTGGGTGGTCAACGACAGTGGAATCTAAAGGAGCTCCAAACATGAGTGCTAAGGTGGCGCAAAGCAGAGCAGAAACTCCTGTTTCATGCAATTCTTAAGAGATAAAGTCCCTCTGGAGGGAGAGGTCTGCAACAAAACAGGACATGTCTGTGCTTTAGAGAAGGACTAACTTTTAACTTGCAGTGGAATCCAACACCTGCGTGGCTAAATTCCCAGTTGTACTAAGTTGATTCATTCTCAGTGTATCTGCATAAGAGAAAACGGCAAATCTTGTCTGAGAAGAAAATAACATCAACCTCTCTCTCTAGGGTTCTAACATGTATAGATATGAGATATATGAAGAAACTGGAAAACATGACAAAAGAAAATGAAAAAACAATCAGATGATATAAGGACACTTCTCCTCTCCCCAGCCATGGATATCACTGGAATAAACAGATGAAAGCTTTAAAACAGTTAACAAATAAATTTAAATAAAAGAGAATAAACGACAAGCAGAATGAAAGATAGAATTTCAACATATAATTAGGGTCAATATAAAAATCAAGTGAAACATTCTATAACTGAAAATATAAAATATATGATTTAAAAATTCTAGAATGTGTTAAGTAGCTGACTGGACACAGTAAAGAAATTACTAGTGGACACAGAGACAGAAAAAAATCAACTTAAAGACAGAAAAGAAATGGAAAGAAAGGAACTAAGTATTAATGAATATAGGGCAAAAATATAATATAAGACATGGGTAGACACATGTGCAAATGAAATCTCAGTAAAAGAAAAAGGGACAGAGACAATATTTGAAGTGCTGTGGATGAAGATTTTTCCAAATCTGATGAAGGCAACAGCCAGAGATCCAAGAAGCCCAGTCAACCTCAAGAAAGACAGATACAAATTAACCATATTTGGCAAAACATACTTAAATGTCTCAAAAAAAAAAAAAAAAAAAGAGACAGAGAGAGATAGGAGACAGATTTTTAAACCAGGCAAAGAAAAAAGGCGTATCTTCTTCAAAAAGCAAGAATGAGATTTATGGACAATGTTATAAGACAAAGGCAATGGAATGGCATCTTTAAAGTGATAAAAGAAAAAGAGGGAAGAAATTAAAATTGCCAACCCAAATCCTGAAAATATTTTTCAAAAATGAAGATGATATAAAAATATTTTTAGACCCTCCTCAAAAAATTTTGCATCGGACAAACCAGCACTACAAAAAATAATAATGGAATTTTTCAAACTGATAGAAAATGGTAAAAAATGAAAATATGAAATAAATAATGAGCACTAAAAAAATTAAATATGTGAGGAAATTTAAAAAATATTGATGTCTTTAAAACAATAGTAATAACTATTACTTCTAGGGTGTATAACATAGTACATGTACAATATATGACAATAAATATTCAAGGAAGGGAGTGGTAAATCAAGCAAAAGTGCTATGAGAGTTTTGCATTCTTCAAGACATGATAAAGGACTAAATGTAATACGTCATAGATATATGTTAAAATCACTAAGATAATCACTAAACAAAAGAAAAAAATAAAAATATTAACTGAAAAAAAAATATAAAATGGAATAAAAATTACTCAGTGATCCATAAGAAAGCAGGAAAGAAGTAAAAAGAAAAAAAATGAAACTTTTTAAATAAAGCAAGATGGTAGACTTAAATCCATGCATTCATCTCTATCCACAGCTATAGTTAATATAAACTGACTAAAGACCTCAAATAAAAGACATACTATCCAACAGCATTAAAACATAAGCCCAACTATATACTATTTACAAGAGACGCAATTAAAAAAATGTATATGTATAAATGTAAGGGGTACAAGTGTAATTTTGTTACATGGATATATTGCATAGTGGTAAAGTCTAGGCTTTTAGTGTAACCATCATTCAATAATGTACATTGTACTCATTAAGTGATTTCTCATCCCTCTCACCCCCCAACCCTCTTACCCTTTCCAATATCTATTTTTCCACATTCTATGTCTATGTGTACACATCATTTAGCTTCCATAAAATAAACATGTTAAATATAAGGACATAAACGGGTCAAGAGATAAAGGATAGAGAAAATGTATTAAGCATATACAAACAAAAGAAAGCTGGAGTTACTGTCTTAATATCAGACAAAGCAGGGCTGGAGCAAGGGCAAGGGGAGCAAGTGCAAATGCAGGGAGAGTGAATGCCTCTTACAGGATGAGGCATCCGGGACACAAAATTTAAGGGGGAGCTTATTCTCAGCTTCCTACAACTGCAGAGTCAGTATCAGAGAGTAAGCATCTCCTTAAATTTTGCTCTGTAGTTCTGACCCTGGGACAAAGTAGTCTCTAAAACAAAATGTATTATTAAACATAAAAAAGGAATATTTCATGACAATAAAATACTTATAATCTTAAATTTGTATTTGTCTAAAAACAGAGAACACACATACACATAAGTGTCAACTGGGAAAATCCACAATCAGAGATGGACGTTTTAACAGACGACTCTCAATGACAGATAAAACGTTTAGAACAGGAATAAGAACAAAATTAAAATACAGAAGCTTTAAACTACATAGAAATGATAGTTCCAAAATACTACACCCAGAAATGGCAGAACACACATTTTACACATAGATATGGAATAGTCACCAAAACAGAATATATTCTAGACAATAAAGCAAGTATGAATATGTTTCAAAGGTTTAAAATCATACAGACTATGTTGTCCAGCCACCGTATAATTATACTAGAAATCATACCAAAAAGGTAATTAGAAAATCACCAAATGTTTGGAAATTCGGAAGCACAACTTCTTTCTTTTTTTTAATATATATATACTTTTTCTGGCATTTTAGGTTTGGGGGTACATGTGAAGAACATGCAAGATTGTTACATAGGTACACACATGGCAGTGTGACTTGCTCCCTTCCTCCCCATCACCTATATCTGGTATTTCTCCCTATGCTAGCCCTCCCCAACTCCCCACCCCCTGCTGTCCCTCCCCTTTTTCCCCCCAAATGACGCC
The DNA here is from genome assembly GCA_004027835.1 of Alouatta palliata. Classification (NCBI taxonomy): domain Eukaryota; kingdom Metazoa; phylum Chordata; class Mammalia; order Primates; family Atelidae; genus Alouatta; species Alouatta palliata. The sequence continues at coordinate 426 of PVKV010041193.1, read as the reverse complement.
AGTGTGAGATGCTCCCCTCCCTGTGTCCATGTGATCTCATTGTTCAACACCCGCCTATGAGTGAGAATATGCGGTGTTTGATTTTCTGTTCTTGTGTCGGTTTGCTGAGAATGATGGTTTCCAGGTTCATCCATGTCCCTACAAAGGATGCAAACTCATCGTTTTTGATGGCTGCATAATATTCCATGGTGTATATGTGCCACATTTTCCTGGTCCAGTCTATCATAGATGGGCATTTGGGTTGGTTCCAGGTCTTTGCTATTGTAAACTGTGCTGCAATGAACATTTGTGTGCATGTGTCCTTATAGTAGAATGATTTATAATCCTTTGGATATATACCCAGTAATGGGATTGCTGGGTCAAATGGAATTTCTATTTCTAGGTCCTTGAGGAATCGCCACACTGTTTTCCACAATGGTTGAACTA